>JAHHUM010001863.1:0-217487 GCA_036173005.1 Crenichthys baileyi | reverse complement strand
CTGCAGGTTAATTTGTCCCCATCTGAAAGCTGAGTAAGCCATCACTACCCTGTAAACAACACAAACACTGGATACTTCCACCACCAGGCAGCTGCTGCATAGCAAAAGCTGACAATCTGGCAGTCATCTCTCACAAGGGAAATCATCTCCACTAAAGCAGCGTGTAGAGAAAAATGAAAATAAAGACGCTAAAGGTTCCACCAGTCATAATTTAATAAAGACAAACCCTATAACAACAAAAAATTAGAACCCAAAACTAAATAAACCTCCATGATTTAAAAACTTGTGGATAATCAAGCCATTGTATAGAATTAGTAGTAATAATTTGGGTTAATTTTCAACATTAATGAGTCTCTCACACCAAGTACTATGGCTCACTTGGTTTCCATTAAGGCTTGCTGGCGATTTTGCAAAGCTCTCTTAAAGTGGAAATGACAGCATTTCACGCCAATGTCTGGTCTTTGACTAGACCAGTGCTAAACACAGATTTTAACCTTTATAGCTATTCTGTTGTAAATCTGATGCTCCGGGATCACGTTCTTGTTGTGTTACCTTGTTTAGACCAAGCTTGAGCAGTTTAACAGACAGCCTTACTACTACTGAAATTCGGAGATGTTCAAGCTATCGAGCATCTGTCAGGTGGCCAGGATTGAAAAAAGGCCAAATAATATTATTAATAATAATAATCCCTGCAATATTTTTGGCAGTTATGAGTCAGTTTTGCAAATATTGTGTTCGGGGCATGAATTGTGTGTACCTTTTTCTTTCAGTCATATTTCTTCCGCTAACATTTAAAGTTGAATGGGAACCGTGCAGACCAAGTGAGGCAGATTTGGGAAGAAAACACAAAGATGACTGTTGTGTTTTTCAGCAAAGAATGTTAGACCCAGAAGTGGGCCGCTGTCTCATTGTTTTAATCATCTCTGGATATCCAGTCCACATGTATACACCACCACAGAGTTTTAAAAATCTTTTACTTGAGAGCGGTTTTAAAATCGTTGCCACCCCCTCAGAGCTTACTGAGTGATGTTGAAGTTGCAGTGAAAAGCTGTAGGAGGACTTCACTCATATACGAAGAGTGTAAAAGAGAGAAAATGCCGGCTTTGATCCAAAATGGCCAACTTCCTGTGGGGTTTGGACAATGGGTCCAAGAGACCGTTTTGTAGATCCTGAGAAGTTACATATGTGTACCGAATTTAAAAACCCTCGTTCAAAGCAGATTGTTGGCTGATTGTTTTAGTGCTTTTAGGGGGCGCTGTGGAGAAATAATTCCCTGAACACCATTTACGTCACTGGATCCCTTTAGGGGGCTGGACTAATATATTGAATTTAGTGCCGGTCGGGTGAAAAATGTGGAAATCAGAGGCAAACATAAGGCCACAGCGGGACATTGGACTTTGCCACGCCACCACGGCCACACCCTCCAGCCAAACCTCCTAGTACTGGAGACTTACTTAGACCATCTTGTGATTTGTCGCTGTAGACCGTTTCATGTTGACTAAGTGACGTGGGTGAAATATGGGCCTTCCAAAGTAAAAAAAAAATACACTTCCTGTTCTCAGGGGACAGGGCTTTGACGATGTCAGGATTTGACCATTGAATATTGTTCGGGGGCAGATCTGGATCAATACCAGAAGGTTTCGTGTCTCTGTGACTTTCCTTGTAGGAGCCATTACAATTTTTTTTTTTGTGGCGAGATGTCAAACTTTGGAGGTCTGGCTCCGCCCTTTCAACATGCCCAAAAACTCATGATTTTTATAACTTCAGATCCCCCATCCCTTCAGAGCAAACGGACCAAATTTCAAAGCGACCGATCAAACTTTCTAGGAGGAGTTCAATCAAATACAAAGGCTCTAAATGGCCAAAATGGAGTCAAAATTAGCTAATTAAATCCAAGATGGCCGACTTCCTGTTTGTTGTAGGATAGGTGCAAGAGAGTTTTATGTAGGTCCCTGAGAGTTCTACAAGTGTACCGAATTTCATAACTCTACGACAAAGTAAGGTAAATGAGGAGGGTGTTTTGAAAATTTCAGGGGGGGGGGTGCTGTTGAGCTATTTCTATTGCGACTTTTGTGAAATCTTTAAAATATGTCATTTTCACCAGGCCTAATGCGTGTGCGTGTTTCATATATGTTTAAGCCTCCAAAAAGCCAATTTAATTGCCAGGAGAAAAATAATAATAAACATTCGAATTACAGTAGGCATAACAATGAAAAAGTAAAAATCAATCTAATGGTAAACCAATAGATTTTCAAAGAGAAGTTAAAAAAAGATTTTTACAAATGAATTTGTGTAATTTGTTGCCCTGTTCTGCTTTTACCCATCTTGAGCAACATTGAAGACCCAGTTAATACTATACATGCACTCTGGAATCATCCCCTATGGCTGTTTCTCCAAGAACAGCACTTCCTGTGGATATCATGCGATATCAGTGATGTATCCAATGTCAAGGTCTTTGACTGCGTCCACATCTCAAGGGATTCTTAAGCCATGGGCCCAACTGGCACCAAGAACACATCTTTATCTGAAAGTCACTGCTTGTTTATCTTTGGGAAGGAATGAAATCCTCCCTTCCTATGCCCGCAGGCGGCTCCCTTCAGGAAACCCTTATATGCCAAACAGATTTCTGGAACAAACTAATCGAGGTCGTTCTAAAATAGTCAAAGAACAAGTAGACAGATTGCTCATCTTATTTAACCACCTCTATAAATGTTTGTGGTATGCACTAATGGTGAGGTAATTCAGCTCTGAGCCTGACTCTTTTTAAGGAAATTAAATTTGTGATAAAAGACTAAGTGCAGTGATCAAAGGTTGTCTGCCAAGATCAAACCACCAAAACCTCTTGATGATGAGACTGTCTGTAAAAGCCACATGACTAAAATGAGGAATAGAGAAAAAAACTGCATAAGCCACACAAATACTGATGTACGACTCTCAATTCATTTAAAATATAAGCTGCTGTGTTATGCAGTTTGCCTGGCTTATTCTCGTTTCACAGGAAACTAGAAGCTTGCTATGTCTGACAATTAAGATGATCCAGGTACAGGATTATCCAGACAGCAGGTGGTTTATATTATAAGGGATTTCTTAATTTCTTTGAGTATAGTTTTAGTTTGGTTTATGAAGAAATGTACATGTGAAAAACCACTGAGGACAATTAAAACGTATTATATGCATACTTCTAGATTCTGTCTGTCTACACAACAGAAAGTACAAAAAACAGATCTAGCAAGTATGTTGTTCATTTTCCAATAAATGTGGACACAGACTAACACACTGAAGAAAAACAAGAAAAAACACACATGCATTGAAAGGTACCCAGTGTGGTGCCCGCCTGGTCCTGTCCACCATTAGGAAAGTATGCAGAGATATACTTGGCAGGAAAAGCCACTTCCAGAGGACATTGTGTTATTCTCAATCCATATGACTCATGGTCTGTGCCTTTTTCAGTTTGCCTCAGCCCAAAAAAAAAGAGACTCAAATACCAAAGAGAGTTCGCTGCAAATGACAACACAGTTGTCAAAGAAACAAACCAAACAGGGGTAAGGGGTGTTATGTGATTCTACTAATATTCTACATACTCACTGATTATTAAGCCTAAGGAAACCGGACAGGCTATTACGTTGGCAGTTTACATCATGGGGGGAGTTGTTTTTGGCTGAAGTAATCAAGCTAAATCTTTTGTAAATAAAGCACAGCACAGAGCATGTTTTCTGTAGAGGATTACAGAGGATATTACAAATGACTCAACACACTGGCCCAATGATGACCACAACCCACACAGAAAGTTCACACTAAAAAAAGACCTTTAAATGAGGACTTGACAAAAGTCTAAACTGCCTTTATATAAAAAAATGTCAAAGGTGAAAAATATGTCATTTGTAATGTAGAAAATAGCTACACAAATGTTAAAATGTTAAGTTCACCCTACAAGAAAGCCTGCAACACTTCAGGACTGTTAGGCAAAACCAGATCTAAGAAATCATTTTATAACATTGCGACCCTTCAATACATAGTCATTTGCAAAAATCTAATCTTTTAAAAGAATGCATTATGAAGTTAAACATGGAGGAAATTTGTGTTTTACAAAATAATAACATACAGCTATGGTAAAGTATCAATACAGTGACCTCAAAATGTATTGGCACCCCTGGTAAAGATGTGTTAGAATAAATGTATATTAAGATGATTATGGTGTGGATCATCCTTTTTCGTGGCAATCCAAGACTTCCCGTTTGGCTGAGGTATAAATATGATGTGATACTGAGGACCATTTCTCTTTTTTCTCACTTTTTTAAAATAGTGATAACCATTTAAGCGAGGAACGTGACAGGATACAGCCACGGGAATATAGTTAGTCTCCTAAACTAACCCATATCTACAGTTGTAAGGGATGAATAAAAAGTTTAGATCTGGATCTGTGGCATTGAAGACAGGTCAAAGACCTCAGTTTATTTGCCACCATGCTCAACAAGGAAGATGGGAAACATGGTAACATTTAACTCCAAATCTGGGTTAGAGAACTGCAGCAGATATTAAAATGCAACATTATACTACTGCAATATAATGTACAGATCTTTACCAGAGGTGGCAAGAACTGAAGTGCTGTAACACTTCAATACTCTTACCAAGTCAATAAAACTTTGATTTTTTGATTTTTCCTTTTTTTGTCCTGGGAACAAATATACAATAATTTAACAAACAAAACAATAAACATTCCTACCAAGGCATACCTAAAAGAAGGTCATTCTTTCCTACAAATGAAGGTCTTATCAAAGCAAGTCTTCGTCAATATGTAATATAATGAGGTAATCTCTTTGTGAAGTATGAGATGTCAACTAGGGGAAGACTAATTATCTTATTATATATTGCAGTTGTAAAGCAAGGAGAACACGTTAAGAATAGAGGCTGCGATGTAGAAATAATGCGCAGGTATTTTGTGCATTAGGAAGCCAGTGTTCATATTATGTGGCATGCAAAACAGAATACACTCTGCTCTCTGCACTGGCGTGCACACACTGGGGCATATAAACCAGAAGGACGGCGTAGGACTTAGTGTTCCGGAAAGCCAAGCAGTGAGGGTTGTGTCACCCACATACGAGTCTAAGGATGTGTGGACGTACATTAAGGCAGCCTGTGCTCATTTAGTCTAAAACCCAGCTAGTGAATAGCAGGAGGTGTGAGGAGAAGAGAGTCAGACCTGAGGTGTAGCAAGAAGTGAATTTATTAAGGTTTGGTTGAAATTCCAACTTTGACGAGTAAAGCTCTTTCTTTTTTTGTACATACATATTGAGATCGGCGGGACTCCAGCTGCAGGTGAGCTTTCTCTAGTCTGTGATTGCAACTCCAGAGCACAGCCATCTGCTCCTGCTCTAAAAGTCTATAAATACACACTGGAGTCACGCACTAGCAACACAACAACACACCTTCCTCTGAACTACTGTAACTGAATCAGATCTGGGAATAAAGACATTCTTAACAAAGATTTTTTTAAAATAAACAGCCTGTGTTGAAACTGACTTGCCTTTTTTTCCTTTCTGATTATATAAGCAAAAAATGGTTTTAAGGAACAATTTGTGATCTCTGCCAGATGCTTCCTTGGATCAGTGTTGAAGCTCACAATGCAGCATGTAAAATATTCAGCACAGCAGATTGAAAATGGGGCAACAGATACCAATAAAGTATTCAAAATTAGACGATCCTCCACATTGTGATAAAACACTGATCAAGGATGCTATTCAAAATTCAAATAGGATGAGAGCAGAAAAACAGCAAGAAAAAAAAAAGAAACGTCATGAGAGATTTAGTTAAAAAAATAAGTGATCAGTGCTGAAAAAGGCCTGGAGGGAAATCCCGACGCAGGCAGATGGGATGAGTCAGATTTGTTATTGGAACATACATATTTGATTCACACAGCTTATGAACTAGGGCTCAGTGTCCCCGTCACTCTCCATTAGCCACAAAAAGATACATGAGGATGTGTATTTTAAGGGCAATTAGTGTGACCCCAACTGGCCAAATAAAATATACACACAGCGAAAATATCTGACACCTTAAATAATAATAGTTAAACCAAATGTTTAAGATTGTCCTTAAACCAGCATCCAGAAAACATCTGCTCTAAAGACCACTTGAACAAGGAATTAAAGAGTAATGACTTTCAAACCAAGCTCAGTTTCTCTAAGCCAGGTGCTAAACTACCCCACATGCTTCCTGGTGTGTAGCCTAGAGTAATAAAGCACCGCCGGCTTTATATGCCTGTCACTTAATGTATCTGCCTTGCGTTCGATGAAATATGAAGATGTTTGCCTTTAAGTAAATAACACTCCAACACCACGTTTCTACACGTGTAGCAAACACGTTGTGATCGCCAGTTAATCCAGTGCTCTACACTATGCATTTTGAAGATTAGCTCTTCAATGACACCGCATGCTTGGAGTGACTTAGATAGCAGGGCTGTTCAACACATTTTCTGATGACTTGGGGCACTCCAGCCCCGTTTTCACAACAACGATTTCTGGTGAAACATTGAATCCGTCTTACGGGGGAAGACCTGCAGTACGACTGAAATCAATGGGAATTAATGCGCACAACATAATGGCTACCAACCAGTTTAAAACCCACTGAAGAAGAAGATATCAACAGTAACAACATCAGATTGCAGAGTGCCTACTTGTGCTGCTGACTCTTTTGAATCTAGCGACAGTTCTCCAACAAAGTGCTCATTTTCTCCCCCATTTTGTAAGCAGGAAGTGTCTGCACGTGCTGTTGAGTTTCAAAGAACATACCTCCTACTAGTGGCGCAGTGGGGAATACACCATTTTCATGTCTACTGTTGCCGTGTGAACAGAGATTGTCATTAAAAACGTTGTCATGTAAACAGGGCTTCAGACTGTGTACACAGCACTGAACTTTCAGCCCAAGATGGTCGGGCAATCATTAAGTATTGAGAAAAAAAAACACGAATAAAAACAGAAAATACATTTTCTGATACACTGCAAGATAACAATAAAAAAAAACTATGCTAGAGGTGCTAAAGACACAACGCATGTCCACACATGGACTGGCTACCAGTATCAAGAGCATTGAATTTTCGGAGAATTGTTAAGTATTGGAGGGATAGCGACATCATTGCAAACGTAATGCAGAAAGACGCTGGAAATTTTAAACACTTCATCCCAATCCACGAAAACACGCACACACACACGGTGTGGCAGAGATTGAGGTTTCACAAAACGCTCTTAATTTTGTCACTTTTAGACCCACATATCATACATTTCCAGAAAGGCCAACATACACAGCAATATACATAGTGTGACAGCAGTTAAAGAAACAACTTGTGCCACGAAACATCTCTCTCATTGCAAACCTAAATTAAACAAATAAACAATGCATGCTTTTCTGAGCAACTGCAGCATCATATTAGCAGGAAATTAAATTCCTGTTTGGCATCCAATGCTTGAGACACAGAGATAAGCATTACCTGTGTGATATGGATGATATATTGGCCATATGACAATATACAGGCAATGCATATTGCTGTCCATATTAACTTATCTTTAATCTTCAAGTAAATTTGAACCAGATTAAAAACATGAGGGTTCATACACCAGGCAAAGATTCTACACAAACACATGCTCAAGCTACCCATTGGTCCAGTGTTGGGCTATTTTTAGCCCTGCTTCACTTAGTCAACATAAGTGCTTCAGTTGTGAGAAAAATGAACTGTCTCAGCCCTGACACAAGACACAGCTTTCCACTTATCTACACTCAGCAGCTGAAGCAATAGATAAGCTACCTACAACCTGCTGAACCGAACTAATCGCGTAACACCTACGATCAGCTTTTTTTGTGCATAAACACCCTGTACGCATTTTACAGGACAAAACAGCATCACATCTCTTACATCTCTTGACCTCCCGAGCTATGGGGCAAACTTTAATAGGAGGGGAAGTTCACGCTGCACTGACAACAGAATCAGAAATATGACTAATCTTCACCACACCTATTATCCACAGCTATCCTCCATGAACCGCAGAGAAAAACATGATGAGATACATACCCTTAATTTGGAGCCCTATGGTTTTTTCAGTTTCATTTCAAAGAAAAAGGTAGCTCAAAACACCTTAAACATTGTCATCATTTGATTACAATAAACTGGATCTCTTCAAAAATTCAAAGTTAGAACTAATCAAACCTGAAGGTGCTCAGTAAAAGTCTTCAGACTTAAGAAAATAGCCAAACAAAAAACATGCTTACTGTAACTGTAACGTACACATAACTTCATCAAACATGGGATTTGGTAATGAGCTTTAATGCACCGTTAATAATGAACAAGGATATTTTATGATCTCTGCAGGAGGAAAAGCCACAAGACGACATCTGGCAAGAAACACACAACTAAGTCGTGTATTCCTCGCTTTGACAGCATGACAGCTGGAAAATCCATCATCATAGGAGAGCACTTCCTGTTCCTTGGCATGTTGGAGAGCAGAAATGCAGGCAGGAGAGGCAAGCCATTTTACCTTTTGTTCATTGGCCTGAATTTGTTCAATGCATGGAAAAGAAAACAGAGCCAGGCGCCAAAGGGCAGGAGGTTAAAAACTGACAAGTATAATAGCCTGCATGTCTACTGCTACTCAGAAGGGGTCAATGCAGAAATCACCTGAAGGCATTTATTCTTTAACCCATATATCGTGATACACGTTTTTTTTAAAGCTTTAACACTAGCCAACATAAAATTCTTCTCAAGGTACGAGTCGGTAAGTTCTAGCCTATAAATAACATGTGGTGGACTTAGACAGTATCACTGCTCCGTCCTTTTATCACTCAATTAATGATAGGGCGGGCTGAAACTGAACCCTACATAAACAAAAAACAGAATAAAAAATGGGACCCGGGGCTTTAGAATGAGTTAGTTAACTTCGTTTGAGAAGACAGACACCTGGAACAACTTTAAAGAACAACGTCCATCACTCAAGCTTAACGGCAGCTGTCCTGGACGTTAACGAGATGGCCTCAACCGTAAACAAACACGAAAACTGTCATCACAGGAGCTGCTTACCTTTCACCCCAAACACCAGACAAGCCGTGAGAAGTTGTGCCCAGAAGAAGTAACGCGCCTGCACCTCCATGGACGCTGTTTCTGTCGGTCGTAAAGAAGCTGTAGTTTGTCAGTCTGCAGGACAACAGCTCAGTTGGAGCTCAGCGGCGGTTTGGAAGCTGTCGCTGCGGCGGCTCGAACACTATGAACTCCCAGTCAACAGGCGAGGAGAAGGAGCACGTGCGCATCAGTTCCCAGCCAATAGTGGCCTGCTATTCAATCATAGCTCCGCCCACCTCTTCAGTCGGGAAAAAGCAGAAATCAATAAAAACCGAGTTAACCTTGAAACTAGTGCTTTTATGGTAAATGAGCTGCATTAGTTTCACCATTGTTTTATCAATGCGTTTACTGGGATTTTGTGAGATAGACCAACACAAAGTACCTCATAGCCTTGAAGTGTAGGGAAGTAAATATATGATTTACAAAGTTTAAATAGGGAGACTTGCATATGCATTCAGAGGTCACCTAATTTATACATAGAGTCCATCTGTGTGTAATTTAACCAGAACAGAATCAGTTGTCACAAACGGACCAAAGTGCAAAAGGAAAATATCCCCCAAACATTACAATATCCCCAGCAGTCTGAACCAATGATACAAGGTAGGATAGATTCATGCTTCCATGTTGTTTAAATCAAATTCTGACCCTACAATCTGAATGTTGAGGATGAGGCAACGTTTCCCAATCTCTTATTGTCTAATTTTGGTGAGCTTGTGTGAACTGTAGGTCATGTTTTTGTCCCTGGCTGACTGGAAGTGGCACCTGCTGTGGTCCTTTGCTGCTGTAACCCATCTGCTTCAAGGTTTGATGCATTATGCAGTGGTATTCTGCATACCTTAGCTATTAACGTGCTGTGGAGAGGTTAAAGGGTTGGGTTATAAAAATATCTCTAGTTTCAAATGTCTTACAGAGCAATATCCAATCCATCATCTTAAAAATTAGTCTCTATCTACATTTTATTTTTGTATAAACGCCCTGTACACATTTACAGGACAAAACAGCAACACTTTCTCCTATCCTTTGACCTTTCAGCAAAGTTGTTATCAACACGTCTAGACCCCTAAATGCATTTAGTTGCTGCAGTGCTACTGGTTGTCTCACTATTTGTGTTAACTAGTGAATGAACAGGTGTACCTACTAAAGTGTCTGGTGACTGAAAATATAGCTGTTGTGTGAAAGCCTCAGAGGCTTGGTAGAGAACATTAGTGAACAAACAGCATAACGAAGACCAAGGAACACACCAGACAGGTCAGAGATAAAGTTGTGGAGAGGTTAAAAGGTTGGGTTATAAAAATCCATCCAATCCATCCATCCATTTTTTTATACTGTCTTCTTCCGTAAAGGGGCGGGGAGGGGGAGGGGGGGTGCGGGGGCCCTCTGACTGCTCCACAGTAGTGCTACAAATATGTGCACTAATGACAGGATATTCTTGCATAACACCCAGCATAGGAGAGCAGACAGAAGTTCACAAACTAAATCTAACTTATTGATAACTCTTTTAAAAGTAAAAAATAACGAGTAAATGAAATGAGTGCCGTATTCATGTAAAACTTTAAAGAATTTGGGTACTCCACCCGCAGTGTAAAAGATATATTTGATTAAAACCAGATACCAGCAGAAAAACAAGACACAGAATTATCCATCCATTTTTATACACCCGCTTCTTCCGTTTAGCGTCGGGGGGACCTTCTTGCCGCAGCGGTGCTACCAACTACACCACTGTGCAGCCCTCCATCAAATCCATCATCTGAAAATAACTGTCTACCTAATTTGTTTTATTTTTGTATAAACGCCCTGTACACATTTACAGGACAAAACAGCAACACATTTCTCCCATCCCTTGACCTTCCTGGCTATTGAGCAAAGCTTGTTAGGATGGGAAATTCACTTTGCATTGACATCAGATTAAAAAATCTGACTAATCATCATAATCACCACACCTATTCTCCACAGCTGTCCTTGTTTGATGCATTATGCAGTCAGAAGTGCTATTCTGCACACCTTGGCTATTGACCTGTGTTTACTTGAGCACCATCCAATACATCATCTAATTAATCTGAGAAGAAGTCAACCGGGCCCAAGTATCTCTGGAGGAGCTGCAGGGACCCAGAGGTCTAGTGGGAATATCCATTGACTGGACATCACAATTCAATTCAAAAACACTTTATTCCTTCCAAAGGGAAATTAATAAATCTATTAGTCATGGGTTCCACAAATCTGGCTTTCATGGAAAAGTAAAAAGAAGATAGAAGCACGATGAAGCATAGTGGTGGCAGCAGCTATGTGTAGCGATGCTATTCTTCTGCAGGGAAAGGGAAGCTGGTCAGACCTGATGGGAAGATTGATGCAGCTAAATTCAAGGGGGGAAAACCTGCTATAAGCTGCAAAAGACCTGAGACTGGATCGAAAGTTTACATTGCAGAATGAAAACCATCCAAACATGCATCCAGGGCCATAATGAAACGCTTTAAAACACAGCATATCCATGTGTTAGAATGGTCATGTCAAAGTCCTGAGCTAAATACAGTTGCAGGGCTTGAAATTTGATTTCACAGAGGCACTCCATACACTCTCACTAAAAACTAGAACTATTTTACATCTAAGAATGGACAAAGATTTCAGTTTATATGTGCAAAGCAGACATAACTCATTTAAAATGTAATGTGGTTCTACAAAGTAGTGGGGTCTCGGTGCATTTGCACCCCCCACATTTCACGTTTTCACATTTTTACTTCTAAAAAACATTTAAGAACATGCATCATTTTTTTACAATCATGATCTAGTTTATGTTGTGATATGTTTATCACATCAAATTCCAATCAAATACACTGAAGACTGCAGTTAATGGAAACATTCAAAGCACTGTTCATAAAGGCATGTTAGAATAATAAAAAAACTGTTTTTGGGAGAAAGAAAGCATGAAACCCCTTAGAAGTGCAGATTATGGCCAATGTTTTATTGTATATAAACAGTTTGGTTTATGTGTGGGTGTTTCTTGAACTGAGATCGGCAATGGGTCAGAATCGTACTGTCAGAGAGAGTGGGTGTGATCTGAAGAATCTTTTCAATGGGTCTTGGATCAATACCAAAAAGCATCATACCCCAGTCTGTAATTTTCACACCAAATTTTTGGAGACAATAACACCTAAAATTTGAAACACATGACTAAAAACTGGCTTGGTACGGGTCTCCCTCTCATCCTGGCGCAGCTCTTTCCCTGCGTCTTACTGAGACTTTAAACAGCAGCAGCTACAACAGTCACAGAAGAAGTCAACACATTTTCAGAAGCAGTGTAAAACTAACCTTTCTGTAGCCTAGTAACAAGTCAAGGCGATTTAAAAGTAGCTTAAACTGAAGCTCACAGATGACACTTGCTTAAACACAGTAGAGAAAAGCTGTGGCACCTAAATGATCCACTCTCATCACATTTCCATCCTGCCTTTGTTTTGGCTCCCATATGATTACATTAAATACTTATTTAAAATTTAAAAACAGATTGCACATCTCTGTGTACCAGTTTCAAAGATTAAAAAATGTATCAAACCTTGGGGCATCTTAAAAAATATAAATATTTAATAATCAGCACTGGCTAAATAAATACTCAACATTGTTTTAACAAGAAGACAAATTTGATGTACACTGGAAGCTAAAAAAAACTGTTTCTCAAAAAAAGGAAACTGACCCTTGTGTATTATAAAAGTACAGATCTGGCAGGCTGACATTTATTGGTGATCAATTGCAGTGAGAGTTCACAATGGCTTAGTCATTTGATGTTCCTCTCTGAAAAAACCTCCTCCCAAAGTTACCCTCTGCTCTGCAAAGTTTAAGCCACAGAATGGGCTTTCTGTTACATAATACTGGTGAAAAGAAAATTTTGTTAGACATGACTGCTGGAGGTGCTGTGTGGTTAGATTTGTTTGAATTCAGCCCATATCGAGACAATGTTTTACTCTTAAAAATGGAAACACTCCTAAAGCAACTGTAATCTTAAATGTTTCATATGTGTGCAGCTGCAATGTTTCACTTATGTTGCCCACATAGAAACACGATTGGTCCATTCAGCTCTTCTTCACTTCTATCATTTACATTTACCAAAAAACATGAAGGACCAGGAGAACATAATAAAAGAGGGGGGCATTCAAAGCTGAGCCAATCCTTCATGTTGATATATAAAGTTTTCCCAAGTTTGCCATGGGAATCCCACGGGACGGGAGACAGCATCAGTAAAGATCACGTGATTGGGACGGTACAGGATAAAAAAATGAACGGGAGCAGACGGGAGCGGAAGCTAACCAATAGGAGGGAAAATAAACTAGGATCAATTGTCTTTGGAAATGTAAAACTGAGACTTTGTTATAAATTTTAAGAAAAGAAAAACTTGGCTCGACGCCGCCATTGTGTAGTTTTTTTCCACGAAGCATATACTATAATGCGGGTCAAACGAACTACACGACCCACAAGCCAACAGTGCTTCTGATCGACGTTTTCCACCTGCGTTTGCTCCCTCAATTCTGAACGCAGGTGCTTAACTGGACGTGGTAAAATTGGATTTGCAACGTAAAGTCAGAAGTAAGGACTTATCTATGAAACTCATAGAGCTGACCGGAAAGTCGCAAATATTACCGAACTTCAGGAGAGTTGAATGTAGCGATGTTAACAGGCAGTATGCTGCTTGTTAAACGTGTTTAGTCGTAATCAAGTACAGCAGTGATTAAGGCACACTTGTAAGGCATATTCTGGATTGAATCAGGCCTGCATATCTTCATTCGTCAAACAAAAAGTACCATCACGCGTGAAGTCTCATCTGACCAACAAAATTGCTCGCATGTGCACTAAAGATTTAAGAGCCTTTGCCACAGTAGAGGGGAAAGGTACGGAGGGGACATGGGGGGAATGAATTTTTCTTTCGCATCCCCGCGCAATACTTTTGCGTTTGCTCGCAAAAGTTGTTAATCGCCTTGAGAAAGCTGTGCATTTTGGAACAGCAGCACAGATGACAAACTGCTTATAAAACAAACAGCACTGATATGGCATTGATATGGTTTATTTGTCAAGTGCAGGTTAACATGCAGTTAACAACGCCATTAAATGCTTAAGATAAGAAGAACCATTCAAATCCAGATAAAAACAAAAGCACTAATGGCGTGCAAAAAAAAGTACACATCATGCAGCAGCAATAAGCTAATAAAGTGTCACAGATGTTGTTTCGTGCAGCATTATTGGCCAGAGTTCAGTAGTTTGACAGCTTGTGGGTAATAACTGTCTTTAAGTCTCATTGAGGATCATTTTATTTAAGGCCGATTTCAAAATAAAACTCAATAAATCTCAAAAACGGGTGTAGTGTTTGATCCATTTTTGCAGTTATCTGGTTTGGAAACTATCCCACAAAGTATTGCGAGATAACGCAGAAAGTATTGCGTGGGAACGCAAAAAGTATTGCGTGGGGACGCAAAAGAAAAAAAAATCCCCCATGTCCCCTCGCGGGTTCCGTAGAAAGGCTTCATCAAGGGAAGATATTAAATAAATACGTTGTGAAATAGAAAAAAATTGAATGTACCATTAAATGTACAATTTATTTTAATACATCATTAAAGTCAGAACTGCCTGGAAAGAAACCCACTCAAGACTGTGGAGATGGTGGTGGACTTTCGGAAAACACCACCTCCATACACACCCTCACCATCCTCAACAACACTGTATCGGCTGTGGACCACTTCAGGTTCCTAGGAACCACCATCTCTGAGGACCTGAGATGGTCTTCACACATAGACACTGTTCGAAAGAAGGCCCAGAAGAGACTGTACTTCCTGAGGCAACTCAAGAAGTTCAACCTTCCACAGGAGCTGCTGGTCATCTTCTACACTGCCATCATTTAGTCTGTCCTGTCTTCATCCATCTCAGTGTGGTTTGGTTCATCCACAAAACAGGACAGGTCCAGACTGTAACGAATAATCAGGACTGCAGAGAGAATCATCAGGGCTGACCTTGCCTCCATCCAGGACTTATACAGGTCTAGGGTCAGGAAAAGAGCTGCTAAAATCTCTGCAGACCCCACACACCCTGCACATAAACTGTTCAGAGTTTTACCTTCAGGCCGCCGCTACAGAGCACTGTTCACTAAAACTAGCCGCCACAGAGACAGTTTCTTCCCCCAGGCTGTTTCTCTGTTGAGCATTCAGTAGAGTACAAAACAACAGCATACAGATGTTGCAAATGCACCTTTTTATTTATATATGTGTATATTTGTACATTGTAAATATGTATATTCTGTAATGCAAAAACAAAAACCAAAGAGCAAAGTGTACCGGAGTCAAATTCCTTGTTTGTATGTACAAACTTGGCAATAAAGCTGATTCTGATTCTGAAATATTAGGTGTACCATGAATTGTTGTCATGTCATTGTTCAAAGGAAACAATCACTTAATAAATGAGTAAAATACAACTATGTACATTTTGTTTATTCAGCTATGATAGGCATGGTCTGTTTCCTTGTTTGATATTTTATTATTTCTTCATTATTATTCTTTATACTTTAACTGGCCTTTACTACAGCTAAAAACAGGGACCTAACTGGTCCTTCAAACAAAGAAATTGCCAAAAGACTAAATGAAGAAAACAAAAATGGGAGTGGCACAGGAGTGGGAGTCGTTCTAAATGGGAGTGGGAGTCAGTTTACCAGGAGTGGGATGGGACAGGATTTTTTTTTTATGCTGGCCTGGGATTGGGATGGGACAAGACATTTTTCTGTGGGAGCGGAATGGGACAGGAGAGAAAATCCACTCCCGTGTCACCCTCTAATGCAAACCCATAAATCAATAACGCCCTCTTGTGGTGAAAGCATTTACTGGAATTACTTAAACTCACCGAATAGTGCCTTGCTAAAGTATTCAAAACCCTTTAAATTTTTTCACGTGTTCTCACTTTAAAACCATGAACCTAGGTATACTTTATTGGGATGGATTTTATGACTAAGGAAAACAAAAATTAATAGCTATTTCACAAATAATGGGGAAAATGATGCAGGCTCTTTTTAAATTAATTTTCAAATAAACAATCAGAAAACTGTGTTGTGCATTGGTATTCAGCCTCCCTTACTCTGATACCTGTAAATAAAATCAAGTGCTGCAATTTATCTTCAGGTACCAAATTAATAAAGTTAACCTGTGTGTAATTTAATCTAATTTAATCTGTGAAGGCCTTAAATGTTTGCTAAGGAAGTAACTTAGCAGTCATGACTTTATGGGATTCTTCTTAAATAAAATTGATTCTATTAAAAATAAAATCTTTGACAAACTCCCGAATGTGATTACTTCAACCTCAGCAAGTGAGACAACATTGGAAGTAACTGTAGAACCTGATCTGTGTTTGGACTGATTTGATGCTGTGGAGCTTCCTGAGTTATCAGAAATATTAGCTTCATCTAAACCTTCAACTTGTATGTTAGACCCAATCCCAACCAAATTATTTAAGGAAGCGTTTCCTCTGATTACCAGCCCCATGTTAGATATGATTAATCTATCTTTAGTAAATGGATATGTACCACAGGCTTTTAAGGTAGCTGTAATTAAACCTTTACTTAAGAAACCTTCGCTTGATCGAGATGACTTGAAATATTACAGACCTATATCCAATCTTCCATTCTTATCTAAAATTCTTGAGAAAATAGTTGCTAATCAAATGTGTGAGCATTTACACAGCAATGACCTGTTTGAAGAGTTTTAGTCAGGTTTCAGAGCTCATCATAGCACTGAAACAGCTCTGCTGAAAGTCACTAATGATATTCTTCTAGCCTCAGATAATGGACTTGTGTCTGTACTGGTTCTGTTAGATCTCAGTGCTGCATTTGATACAGTCGATCATAATATTCTCTTAAAAAGGCTGGAATATGCTGTAGGGATCAGGGGAACAGCGCTAGGCTGGTTTAAATCTTATTTGTCTGACAGATTCCAGTTTGTTCATGTAAATGATAAATCATCTTCAAACTCCAGGGTTAATTGTGGAGTACCACAGGGTTCAGTACTTGGGCCAATTCTCTTTACTATATATATATGCTTCCAATAGGTAAAATTATCAGGCAGCATAGGATAAATTTTCACTGTTACGCTGATGATACTCAGCTTTACTTATCCATAAATCCTGATGAGCCCAACCAGTTAGATAGACTACAAGCATGTCTTGAAGATATAAAAACTTGGATGACTTTAAATTTTTTGCTTCTACATTCAGACAAGATAGAAGTTGTCATCTTTGGACCAGAGTCTTTAAAAAAGAAACTGCTTAGTCAATCACTTAACCTGGATGGCATTAAATTGACCTCCGGTAATAAAGTAAAAAACCTTGGTGTTATTTTTGACCAGGACATATGATTTAAATCCCATATTAAACAGGTTTCTAGGATTTCCTTCTTTCATCTCCGGAACACTGCCAAAATTAGAAATATCCTATCCAGGAGTGACGCTGAAAAACTGGTTCATGCACTTGTTACTTAAAGGCTGGACTATTGTAATTCTTTACTATCAGGATGTCCACAAAATGCAGTTAAAAGCCTTCAGCTGATTCAAAATGCTGCAGCAAGAATTCTGATGAAAATTAAAAAGAGAGATCATATTTCCCCTACTTTAGCTTCCCTTCATTGGCTCCCTGTTAAATCCAGAATAGAATTTAAAATTCTCCTCCTCACATATAAAGCCCTTAATGATCTAGCTCCATCATACATCAGAAATCTGATTGTTCCATATGTTCCTAACAGAGCACTTCGTTCTCAGACTGCAGGTTTACTGGTGGTTCCTAGAGTCTCTAGAAGTAGAATGGGAGGCAGATCCTTTAGTTATCAGGCTCCTCTCCTGTGGAACCAACTCCCAGTTTTGGTCCGTGAGGCGGACACCCTGTCTACTTTTAAGGCTAAGCTTAAAACTTTCCTTTTTGATAAAGCTTATAGTTAGAGTGGATTAGTTTATCAGGGAGGGAGCCTTCCTCTCTCCCTGTTGGATGGAGTAAGGGGGAGTCAGGTTTAGCCTAAACCGGCTCAGTTATGGTTGAGGTGCAAACACACCCTCCATTTCTGCTACCTGTATGATCCCTTCTCTTTTCCAATGGTTATAATCAGTTTGACAGAGAGAGGTATCCCAATCCTTGTGGTTTTTAGTATAACAATGGCCATCAGTGGGACCCTTTGTGGGGTGCCTTGAAACGACATTGTTGAAAATAAGCGCTGTTTAACTAAATAATCTGAACTGAAACTTTCTGTGTAGTTATGCTGCTATAGGCTTAGGCTGCTGGAGGACATAATGACCACTTTCACCCTCTTCGCTACATTCTCACACTACTCTCCAATTTTGCATTATTTGCTGTTATTTCAGCTTTTAACTTTGTTCTCTCTTTTCTCTTCCTAGAAGCTATACCTGGCCTGACTCTGTGTCTACCTGTGACACCTTTCTGGAGAGGGGCATCGTCCGAGCTTCTGCTGGCAACAACTTAATGCTCACCTTCTACAGATGATACACATGGCCCTGTCTTTCAGTGTTTAACCCTTTCTCCCTCCTAGACATGGCGATTGACTGAGCTTTTACTGTAACTAACTCTATGTGCTCTCTTTCAGACTCTAACCTTGAAAACTGGCTCAGAGTTTATCTGTTCTTTCTTTCTAGGTGAAATGACTAAAGGAGCTAAATCCATTAACATTTACTTTTCCTTCCCATAGAAAGTACTCCTGGATCAGTGCTTCTTTGTTCTCTTTGTGTCTCTGCTCTGTTCTCTCTAACCCCCAGTCGGTCGTGGCAGATGGCCGCTCACACTGAGCCTAGTTCTGCTGGAGGTTTCTTCCTGTTAAAAGGGAGTTTTTCCTCTCCACTGTCGCTACATGCATGCTCAGTATGAGGGATTGCTGCAAAGTCAACACCAGTGACTGTCCACTGTCTCTACATGCTCATCCAGGAGGAGGGAATGCTGCAAGTGACTGGATGCAATCTGCTGGGTTTCCTTAGACAGAAAAACTTTTTATCCAATTTGAATAAATTACTAACTCTGACTGCACTGTTCAATGTTTAGGACTAATTGGAATGTACTGTATGTATCTGACTTTTGTGAAGTGCCTTGAGACAACATGTGTTGTGAATTGGCGCTGTATAAATAAAACTGAATTGAATTGAACTTTGAAGTAGAAAAACCTCCACATCTGACTCAGGACACTGTTTTATATCCTACAGTCTACAAACATGACTATTAGGCCAATTGCCCTTAGGTGTTAACGGGCGTGACACATGGTTGTGTGTCTCTGTGTTGCCCTGTGATGGACTGGCAACCTGTCCAGGGTGTACCCCTACTCTCATCCGTAGACCGATGGAGATAGGCACCAGCTCTCCCCGACCCTGAACGGAAGAAGCGGGTGTATAAAAATGGATGGATAATTCTGTGTCTCGTTTTTCTGCTGGTATCTGGTTTTAATCAAATATATCTTTTACACTGCGGGTGGAGTACCCAAAATCTTTAAAGTTTTACATGAATACGGCACTCATTTCATTTACTCGTTATTTTTTACTTTTAAAAGAGTTATCAATAAGTTAGATTTAGTTTGTGAACTTCTGTCTGCTCTCCTATGCTGGGTGTTATGCAAGAATATCCTGTCATTAGTGCACATATTTGTAGCACTAGTGTTGAGCAGTCAGAGGGCGTATGTCTGACCAGTGAAACTGGGAAGGGAAGTTACAGTAAACTGAGGTATGTTTCAGAAGGAAGTATGGCTGTATGCTGTGCTGCTTTTCGCGGTTGTTGGACACGCTGGTTTACCAGGGCGAAACCTGTTCCACTGAAATCGGGAGGTTATCGCATACTGAAGGAGTACATAAACATATAACAACGACCTAATTTGAGAGCGGAGAGTGCAACATGTTACATTAGTTGTAGAAACTACTTATGTTGTGTTGGGGGAAGTTATTTTATCGGAGCTTTCTAAGAGCAACCTGAAGGCATCTCGAACTCGCGGCTCGGCTGGTCAGTTTCTCCGCGGTGTGAGTGGAGACGGAGCTGCTACCAAGGTGTGACTCAACCCACAACTCTGACAGACTCTAGTAAGTCCGCAAGTGACTTTCTATACTTTAGAAAACTGTTGGGATTATTGTGACGCCCGTGTAGTTTTGTGATTCTCCCCTGTCCCTCACAGGAACAGTTTTACCTGGAGCAAAACAACAAACAGCAAGAAACCTGTTGAGGCTAACTACTTCTCCTTTCACGCTTTCTAGCTGTAAGTTTTAGGGTAGTTTCATAGCAAGTAACTTACATATTTTTTCTCTTTTGTAAACGTAGATTTTTTTTAGCTATCACTGTTTTGAGTTGCCTTCATTTTTGTTTTTTTTTCCAGCTGTGAAGCAAATTTGACTGTATGCACTGTAAATGTGTGTTGTCCCACCTCAAACAGAAAGGTGAGTCAAACTCCTGGTTAACCTTCATTTAAAACCCTCGAATGAAGTTCGTCATTCAAATAGATTATTTACAGGATCAGTGCTATTGACAAACGAAAGCACGGTAAAATAACATCATTATTATTAAATGAAAATACTGAGTATTTTGTGAGACATTTCGTGTCAGACTGTGGAAATATTATAGGAGTTCTAAAAATACAAACACAATACAACTGCATTCCTCATTCTAATAGGCTGTTCTGTGGTTAAAACGCCCATAATAGCCAGAAGGATAGATAACCAGTGTAAGGCTAATTAGGCAACTTTCATTCAAAGGTAACTTTAGCTGTAATAGTGTCAGTGGTTCCCAAAGGTAGAGTCTGGGGTTCGCCAGTCATCAAGTGTGGGATCTTTAGATAATCTTCTCAAATTTATATAAAAAAAACAAAAATAGTTAAGCATATTTGGGCTATAAATGTTAGAAAAGATTTAAAAACAATACTTACAAAGATAGACGCAACGTACTGCCTGTCAGGTTGTGCTGTCAATATACTCCTGTTTAATTCACTTAGGATAATCACCTGATAGTTGGGTCATGAGTTTCTTCCACTGTTGTTTTTTTTGGAAGAGACTCAATATTCAGACAATTAAAGGTTTTCACAAGATGCTGGAATTGCATACACACGGGGAAAACACCCGATAAAAGGAATTAGTTTATTATTTGAATCAAATCAGATGCTATGACAGGCAAAACTTTCTTAACAAAAGCTGTGGGTAAAATATCGAGACAGCAGGAGGAGGAACTCAGTTGATGTATAATTTATTTTAAGCTATTCTAGTTGATTTGGTAGAATTGTGTTATTTTGTCCAAATTTGTTTTTAATAGGATTAACATTAATATGGATGTACAAACTACCCTTCAAATTTTCCTAATAACAAGGCCTTGAAGGCTTTGTTAGAGTGGAGTTCAGATGCTACAGACACAGGAGGGTTTGTTAAACTGTCGACCATAGCAAACAAGGCGCAAGCATCATTAATGTTTTTAATTGATGATCTCAGAAAGTAAAGATTCCATTTAATTTTTTAGTTGTAAGTTGTACCTGTGAAGTCCCTCTGTATAGATGTCATAATTAACCTTGAGTCTGGTCTCTTGCCACCTCTGTTTGGCTTTATGACACTCCCTTTTTCCAGTTCTCACTAGTGGAGCATTGCTACACTGAGATTTATTCTTACCATAGACAACCTTCACCTTAATAGGAGCAATGGAATCAATGATGTCTGAAATGTTAGAATGGACATTATCTACTAGCTCAACTAATGCTCTAATGAGTTGCAGGACAAAGTGGAGGTAGAAGAGTGAATGTGGTTAAAGGTTTCGGTTGAACTGTTCCCAAAAAAACGTTTTCTTATATCTCTTTGGCTAATTGAGTCATTGGAAATGATACTGTTAATGATAACAGAAAAGTGATCAGTAGGGCAACACCAGTTACAAAGACATGCGAATGTTTAGAGCTTTAGTGATGATGCATACGTTGGGCTTAAACGTTCATAAACATGGCACTTTGCCTGAACAACCAGATATTTAAAAGAGGTAAATTTGCCCAGGAACACCTTTTTCCTCTTTAGGGAGCCATGAAACAAGGTGGACACCCTCCCCTTCTCCTATGCTCCCTGCTCTCACTTAGAAAATTGTAATTGGGAGCCGTTGACTCTATCAGTGTATGTGTCAATCTTTTCATTTATGTTTCTGTTAAAAACATAACATCAAGATTATGCTCAGTAATGAAGTCATTGATTAAAAACATTTTCCTTACAAAGATCTGGTGTATAATAAATTCAGTTTAGGTGACTCAGTGGCTGGTATTATATCTGTGAAAGTTGCGCTTGACAAGGAATAGATTTTAGGTTTAATTGTGGTCTACTGTTATTTATCTTATCTTATTTGTTTTTCTATTACGTATTGACACAGATTTTACAGCATTCTCCTATCGGAGGCCCAAGCTTTTTCTGGAAATAATCACTGCTGATAGTCTTACTGCCTCAGCCCAGTACATATCGGTCTGTTTCTAGAACATACTGAACACAAACAGGCTTCTTATCCTTGATATGCAGAGGAGACAGATTATGAATAGAAGGTGGGGGGCTTGGCGACATTTGGTACGTGTTGGTTCAGTGCCAGCGAATGGACGATGATGGAGTTTATGTGGAGGCAATGTGGGATCTGGTCATGGTGTGAGTTGGATTCGTGTATTGACAAGGTAGACATTGGCAAGGTTCATGTTGTCAGTGAATTCCACTTGTTATAGTGATGTAGGAGTCTCTAGGTCATTGTCCTCCATGGTTCACCCTTATCTCGGCAGGCTGCAGTTGTCCTTTAGAACTTTGTCTTATAAGTTGTAGACTTTCTTGTCTCCTGTATGTGACAGCGGCTACAGGTGTTTGATTCACAGAATAAAAAATGTTGGCAGTGAGGAGTTGTACTACAGATTTATTAAAACAAAATCCATCTGCCTTAAAAGAGGCCTTCGTTCCCAGAAAATGTTGAGGTTGTCGATAAAGTTCACTGATTTGTAAGGACTTGCCTCGTTATGCCATTTATTTAGCATCAGCAGTCTGCTGAATTTCTCATTTCCATGCCAAACTGTCGGCAGAAATCCACTGACAAACACATCAATATTGAGACTTTTCTCAACAAATGAATAAAATGCTTTTTCATGATTTTCGATTGTTGCTTCACGGCATCACGAGGTTGTGTCTGTATAAGGTTTTTCAATGTTGGTGATGCTGAGACATCAGACACCATGTTACTGACATAGCTATGTACTTAAGTGTTTTTCTTGCCAAAAAAAGAGTCTAATCTCATTCTCAGCTCCATCACCAACTATTATGGCTTGTGGTCTGGTGGCTCGTTCTTTTTGGAGCCATTTAGGAGGAAACCGCTTAGAGCTCAAACTGGTCTCATTCCTCTTTGGTGTTGGAAGAAGAGCTTTCCTTCAGGAAGTCAGAGTGTTGTAGAAGTGGAGCAAGCCTGTTTTAGCGTAATTCCTGGGTTTTCACTTGGTTTGCTCCTATCATTTTTTGCAACCACAGTCTGCTGCTGTTTTCTTCTTGGTGCTGGGATACAATCTGTATTGCCACTCATGCTTTTTCATCCAGATGCAAGGTTTCTCTTGTTGCTGTCTTCCCAGATCTGAATGAAGGAATTTATCCTTTGGCTTTGCACCAAGAGCATTCTAGGGAGGACAGTTGGTCATTTTACTCTCATTTACATCATCAATCTGTTTTCTGGTGGTACTAGTCGGCTGTCTGTCAGTTGTCAAACTGTTTTGAATCGTCTGTAGTGTTGTTTCATTTCCATATATAACATTTACCTTTGCTTCAAGCCAATACATTTTCATTTCTCTCGCTGCAATTTTTGGAGAAGTTTGTCCCAAGTGTTGCCATGAAAAGTGCAGCTGCTCCTGACGTCGTCTGGTCCTCCTCTCAAAAGTGATTTTAAATAAATGGAAAATAAGAAAAGACACTGCTGAAACCCCTGGAGTGTCACTGATCTCAGGTAGTTTAGTCCAACTTTTCTGAATGTTTTGGCTGAAAGATCAGAAGATAAGAGTGAAAGAATACAAACAAACAGAACAAGTGGGGAAAGCGGCCTAACGGCCTAGAGTGGTGGCAGCAGAAAAAAAATAGAGTCCACCAGTGTTTTAACTCAGTATGAATCATCTGTTCTGAGAATGCCTCAGAGGTCTGATGGAGTACATTAGTGAACAAACCATCACCAAGGAACAGGTCAGAGATAATCTTGT
The DNA here is from genome assembly GCA_036173005.1 of Crenichthys baileyi. Lineage (NCBI taxonomy): Eukaryota > Metazoa > Chordata > Actinopteri > Cyprinodontiformes > Goodeidae > Crenichthys > Crenichthys baileyi. The sequence continues at coordinate 193,185 of JAHHUM010001863.1, read as the reverse complement.
CACTTTCACTTTACAATTATGCACTACGTTTGGTTGGTCTGTTGCATAAAATTGCAATAAAATTGGCTTGTAATGTGGCAATATGTTAAAAAGTTTAAGAAATATCCATACTTCTGCGAGGCACTGTATGTGTTGTTACACTCATAAACTGCAGGTCTAAAATACCCACAATGACGGTCCTGGAGGATGAAGACGTGCAGACCTTCGGCACTGAGCTGCCAGCCATGTTTGATGGCATGAAGCTGGCTGCGGTGGCTGCTGTCCTCTACGTCATTGTGCGCTGCCTCAACCTGAATAGTCCAACTGCAGCTCCAAAAATCATCAGTCGGAACACGCTACTCAGCCGGTATCTGTTCAAGTCCTGCCCAATGCTGTCCAAAGAGTGAGTTTTACATATTACTTGCTCAGAGTCTGCTAAAACATCTCTGGGTAGTAAGCGAAAGTGACTTATAATATGGAGGTTGTGATTCTGTTCAGGTACATTCCACCTTTACTATGGGGAAAGAGTGGTCATCTCCAGACGGCTCTGTATGGCAAGATGGGACGTGTCAACTCTCCAACACCCTGTGGGCTTCGCAAATTCCTTCCAATGAAAGATGGAGCAACAGCCACCTTTGACCTCTTTGAAGCGCTTGGTGAGCACAGCACAGGAGGTCAGTAGCAAATGTTTCTATCATTGCGTCAAAGAAAATTGCTTTGGGGGATTTAATCCAACAAAGTCTGCTTTTCTTATACTGTTTTAATGTCTTTACTCTTGACTTTAACATGCTTGTTTGGATCATAAGTACATCAGGCTAAAGAATGCATGAGCATGAACAACTCTAATGAACTCCCACGAGGGAAGATGCCATGCATTACAGCAGCCAATTTCACACACACACACACACACACATACACAGAGAGAATATCAACTTCGACACTCACTCATGACTCCATTTAATGTTTTCATTTGCTTGCTTTGTTTGTATGTCAGACGATGTTACTATGGTAATCTGCCCTGGGATTGGTAACCATAGTAAGAAGAACTACATTCGAACCTTTGTGGATTACTCCCAGCGGCGGGGTTACCGCTGCGCCGTCCTCAACCATTTGGGAGCTCTGCCTGATGTGGAGCTCACCTCGCCGCGCATGTTTACTTATGGTAAGGAGAGCTGATATGGGGTAAAAACGCTGTCCAAAACAATGTGTATGTAAAGACGGAAATGTGTGCATATTAGTCAATAGTCGTGCATGAGTAAAATCCAAAAGAGGTATTGTATATTTTCTCTATAAGAATACAAAATAAAATGTTACAGCTTCAAGAAATTACAAACACAAAGTTCAAGTTTACAGTTGTGGTTTATTCTTTATGAATACAAACTGCTATAACAGTTTGTGAATACGATTTCTTTTCTATGAGAATACGAATTTACCTCAGCGACTTAGCGTCATGTGATCTCAGACTGGTTAGTGGAGCAGAGTTAGCCGATTCGCGTTGCGCATGCGCTGTCACACTCCTCACCGCCAGTAAACGTAGTGCCGGGATTGGATGATGGAAAAAGGTAATGGGAGATAATTCAGTCTAAAGGAATATTAGGAACAGAGGGGAGAAAGGGGGGAAATCAAGAGTATTATAAATAAAGCATTGTTCTTATTTTTATGAAATACAAAACTAAAACATAGAAATTAGTGGGTGGAGTTATACAGTGATGTACAGTAGGTGGCAGTGTGTACCTGTGAATTTGTTGCGTACCGCCAGCAGAAGAAGAACAAGAAGAAGAAGCAGCAGCAGCAGAAGAAGAAGAAGCAGCAGCACTAGCGCCAAGATGATGGACCAAGAGCATTTAATAACGACATTAAGACATATATAAACTTTTTAACATTACCTGGCTTTGTACCGTAATTTCTTGGTCCGTCATCATACAGCTAGTGCTGCTGCTGCTGCTTCTTCTTCTGCTGGCGGTACGCAACAAATTCATAGGCACACACTGCCACCTACTGTACATCGTTGTATAACTCCACCCACTATATTCTATCTTTTAGTTTTGTATTTCATAAAAATAAGAACAATGCTTTATTTATAATACTCTTGATTCCCCCCCCACCCCCACCCCCCACCCCCATGACTAATATGCACACATTTCCGCCTTTACATACACATTGTTTTTGACAGCGTTCTTACCCCATAGGCTGAACACATGTTACTGCAAAGTGATAACACAAAGATTAAGGGTTGCTAAATAAACAGAAACTAATTCCCACTGTTTTACGCAAGTATAATCTGACTAATAAATGTGCCATACAGTTAAAAAAGGATGTTTTATATATTCAGGGTGTACTTGGGAGTTCGCGGCCATGGTGGGCTACATCAAGCGTGCTTTTCCTCAAACGCTGCTTGTTGTTATTGGCTTCAGTCTGGGTGGAAACATAGTGTGTAAGTTCCTGGGAGAAAATCGATCCAACCAGGAACGAGTGCTGTGCTGTGTCAGCGTCTGCCAAGGATACAGCGCCCTCAGGTTGGTCACCGGGACATGCAAATGAACTGAAGCCTGAATTTGGCTTGGGGTTTTTTGCTTTATGTTTCATTTTAAGGGTTAGGTTATAAAACAATATTCCAAGCTTTAAACATCTCACAAAGCACTTTTCACCCATTGTCTGAAAATGGGAAGACTGAACATTCGCAATTAGCGCAATCTCCCCACTGTGAAACATGTTGGTAGCAGTATCATGCTGTGGGGAGGCTTTTCTTTAGCAGGGACAGGGAAGTTGGTCAGGGATGATTGGGAGATGGATGGAGTTAAATATAGATTAGTACTGGGAGAGAACCTGCTAGAGGTTAAGAATAGGCTTGAGACTGGCTCAGACGTTCAGCCTCAATCCCTTAACAGACAGGTTAGGATCAAAGCATATTCTGGTGTTAGTAGGTCCTGTCGTCCTGTTGTTGAAACAATTATGTTCACAGATTCTCTACACCTGTAAACACTAAGGCACATTGTTTACTATTCTTTTCTACTTTACAATTCGGTTGTCGTCTTGCACACATGTCGATGTGCCCCTGGGCAAGGCACTTAACCCTAAGTTCCTTACCAGTCTGCCTATTGATATAAGAGTTAGGGGTGCACCGATTTCCTTAATTTTGGGTGATCACTGATCAACCGATACTTGGATGTGAAACCGATCTTATTCACTGATCTTATCTCTGCAAGGGTCTGAAAATCACCCACTGTCCCCTTTTGCCCCATGAGACAGGGCTGACTGACAGACCCGCCCACCAGGTCACTTCTGCATGTGCGCAGTTCACAACTTTTGACAACATAAGATTGGAACATTGAAGGTGTATTGTGACCTTATGACACCTAACAGTGTCAGTTATAAAGAAAATTGATATCAGCCAAAATCGGAATCGGCAGGTCAGGCTTTTTAAAGATCGGTGATCGGCCAGAAAACTGCAATCGGTGCACCCCTAGTAAGAATGTGTAGTGTAAATTGCTTTAAATTGTAAGTATGAATAAAAATGAACTTTATAAATTCAGTCCATTAACTATTCAAATTCAATCTGACAAAGGTTGGGCTGTTTTTATATCCTTTTATTTAAACTACTACTTTGTGTTGATCTATCAATAAATACATTAAAGTTTTTGGTCATGATGTGATAACATGTGGAAAGGTTTAAGGGGTCTGAATACTGTTGCAAGGCCCTGTAAATAAGTATTTTCCTCATGCAGTGTAGTTTTGTGTGTGAGTGCATTAATGTCCTTCCATGTTTTTAGGGCCCAGGAAACATTCCTTCAGTGGGACCAGTGTCGAAGGCTTTATAACTTTGTGCTGGCAGGCAACATGAAGAAGCTCATCCAGTCACACAGGTAGAGAAAGACCGTTTCACCTACTCAGAAACTATGGTAACGCTTTATATACAGGTCAGCAGGACCTAAAGCGAAAAGTGAGCAGACCTAGAAGACATGGTGTTGTTAAAGTTGCTGGCATCACACATTTCCCCTCCAATATTTTGCCAGTTTAATACTCTTAATTCATCTCCATGCTGATCTTGGTTCTCAGGGGCAGTTTGTTGAGCATGAGCTCCAGCAGCATTGGTGACGCAGACCTCAACAAACTGTACACCGCTACATCTATGATGCAGATAGACGACAAAATAATGAGGTGAAATATTGTCAGATGAAAAGGCTGGCATGGATGCAACTGTCTGTCAGTCACTGATGTTCTCACACGATTTTCACTGCAGAAAATTCCATGGCTACGGCTCCTTGAGGGAGTACTATGAGAAGGAGAGCTGCGTGCATTATATTCACAATGTGAGTCCGCAGTATCCAATGCTGGTATCCGTAATATAATCACTGCTGTATATGGCGAACACTAAACATCTGATCTCTGTCCCTTTTGATGACCTGGTGCAAAGTCCTCTGATTCAGTTCTTGCAGCAAAACTGTTTAAATGAATGCTACTGTAAATAAGGCCATGCTAATGCGGTCCAGGAGTAAAATGACTGTGAAATTTGCCTCCAGGTATCTGTACCGCTCCTCCTGGTGAACTCCTCAGATGATCCACTAATTCATCGGTCACTTCTGGCTATACCAGGCAGGCTTGCAGGTTTGTGCTTGACTAAAAAGCAGATTGTTACATGGTTCCCAGGCAGTATGATAAAGTTTAGCCTTTTATCTTAATACAGAGCCTCATAATTTGGTATATCACAATCTCATTCCAAAATGATTAAAATTCATTTTTTAGCTTTCAAAACTCTGCATGACAAAATAGAAAGCGTTTGTTTAAAATTTTTACAAACTAATTACAAATAATTTTTAAAGTGGTAATTTGTCAGATGTACATAAATATCCAGACTTTGCGTAATACTTTCTTTAAGCACCGTTGGCAACAATTACAGCCTCTCTGCAGGATGTGTGAAGGTCATTCAGTTGTGATGCACAGCATGATATATAGGCATTTTTAGATCTTTCCTGAGGTGATCAAATGAATTTAAGTTAGGGCTCTGAATGGGCCATTCAAGGTCTATGGGTACTTGTCATGCACCATTTTTTTTAGTTTTCGTCCAGTTATTCAATAGAACTGATATCCAGACACTATTTGCTTAGTAGCGAGATGCAACATCTTTCTCATAAAGAGCCGCTCAAACTACTTTGAGTTGGTGTATTGGGAAAACAGTCAGTTTCCACCTATGAGCATACACATGTATTCTCTTTTTCTTCAATTCAGGATTCTTCTATTTCGCCTCAGAGTTTAGACAGAGCTGACTGGGAACAACCAGTGACTGACAACCAGCATTTAATTCAGAATGAACTAAAAACAGGGGTGCCATTAATTTCAACAATCTAATAGAATTTCTTGGTCAGGTTTAACAGTTTCGTCTCATGCCAGTGATTATTTTAATGTTCTTTAACAACTAAGTAAAAAGTACAGACTGAATTTCCTCCGACAGAGGAAATTCCATATTTTTTGCCAGGGCTTGTAGTTTTTTCTCAACTCTCCAACCTCTTACAGTGACAATAACCTGACTAGTTTGGAGCGAATGAGCTGACTGTCTTTGCTCTGGGGTAGGACATTTAGCATTGTCTTAAGTGTTAATAAAGTCTTACTGAAACTATCTCCTCGACACCGCACTGCCGAGGGAGTCTTGTTGAATTTTTCAGAGACATGTGATCCACCTTGGCTGCTGGATTATATATAGAGCCCTGTGTGGGTCTGTGCGTGTTTGGCTGCCCACTCTGTGCTGTCTTGTCTTGTATGAGGAATTTACATGCAGTGTGTGGATAAATTATAAGTGTGTTACAGGTTTGACAGTGAGGAGTGAAATTGTAGAAAAGTGACCTTGTTAGCTGGTCCTTCTCTACCTGGTTCCTTCTTAATTTTCTGGAACTCAGATGTTCCAACAAATGATCTATGAATCACATTTTCATCGATCACTCCACAGTTTGACGGTTTTTCCCTTTTTAACTGAAATAACTAATGACTTCACTTTGGAGATTGCTTCAACACCAACTGACCAGAACTGCAGCACTATCAATGTTTTCCAAAAGTATTCATACCCTAAGTCACTCAGTCAGTCATTTTTTTATACCGCTTCTTCCATACTGGGTTGCGGGGAAGCTGGTGCCTATCTCCAGCAGTCTACGGGCGGGAGGCGGGGTACCCTAAGTCAATACCACCTTACATTGAAACTACAGCTGCATGTCTCTTGGGTGTGTTTTTACCAGGTTTGAACATCGAGTGCCTAAACCTTATCCCATTCTTTTTTGCAACATAACCTAAACTCAGTAAGATTGCATGAAAAGCATCTGTAAACACTGATTTAAATTTAGGTCTGGACTTTGATTAGACCATAGTCTGACACATTAATATCCTTTGGTGCAGACCATTGTAGATTTGCATGTAGAGTTATTGTCCTGCTGGAAGGTGGATCCCAATCACAGTTTCAAGTTTCAGGCTTCCCTTACACTGTTGTTTCCTATTTAGCTCAGTTAATCTTCCCACCAACTCTGACCTGCTTTCCTGTTCTTGGTGAAGAAAGGCATTCCCAGACCACAGTCATTCACTATTATGCTGTGTTCAGCATGGTGTTCTGTGAGTTTTCCAACACACATGAAGACCAGAAAGTTTCGTTTCAGGTCTCTGATCAGAGCATTTTCTTTCACATGTTTACTGTGTCCCTCGTAAAACTTGTACTAAACTGCAAACGGCTTCCTGCCATCTAAAGGACAGACTTGCTTTCAGTAGATTCTCCCACCTGAGCAGTGGGTGTCTGCAGCACCTCTAGAGTTCCCATGGGCTGCTATTCAGAATAATTCTGTTCAGCCCTGGCCTGGATTTGTGCCACGCTTTTTGCATTTTTGGATGATGGGTTGAACAGTACTCAATGAGATGCTCTATGCTTGGATAATGTTCTGTAACCAACCCTGCCTTCACCTTCACCTGTCGGCTGTGCTCCATGGTCTTCATGATGCCGTTTGCTCAGCCGTGTTCTCTAACAAACCTCTGAGACCTTCACAGAACAGTTTTATTATACTGAGATTAAATTACACAAAAGTGTACTCTGTACATTGAAGTTTGTGGTGGTGACAAGGCAATGTGTGAAAAATGTCAAGCGGTATATATTCTTTTGCAAGGCATCGTGTATTTGTAACTCCTTTGGTATTGCAGAACGTTCTGAGATTAGATGTGGAGGTAAACTATGGTACTCAAGACATCATCTGAAGGTGTTTAGAGTAACAGGAGGGCAAAAGGCTTGTGATTCACTTCTGTAGAAGAAACTGAATGCTGTAGCTGCTGACTTCACTGAGCACTTTTAACAATACCTCCACTCTGAAAGGAAGGGAACCTTAATTATTTATTGTTGCAGAGACAAGATGGTGGCAGCTTTAATGACATGCTTGCAGATATTTAACCAGGAAAACAAAGTGAGCAATGAAGGCCAGAAAGAGCATTTACTGAGAACTCTAGGCGTGGTAATTATTCAGTATCTAGTGTTTACTTAACCGATCAGCCTGTTTCTGCAGTTTTGAACTATACTGATAGGATTTTTAACTTGGAGAATGTCACTCTCTTTGGTGCTATGATTTAGAGCTCTTCATCTATGTGAACGGCTTTCATTGTCACACAAAGAGAACAGGCCAAACGTTTGGAATCAAGATCAAATTTGTACATTTTGTAAATTTGGCATATTTGTCGCTTATAACCAGTATTAACTGGTAGTGTGGTAGACCTGCCAGGCGAGTAGAAGAAACAGTTTTCACCATGTTCTTGCAGACCCGAGGCTCTGTTTGCATGTATTAGGTTAGCTGGAACATTCTGAAGACCTGGACCCAATATGATTCTGGGGTCCTTTTCTAGAGGTGGCCATACAAACTCATGTGTAGTGAGTCCTGGTCAGTCCGGCACAAAATTGTGGTTTTGTGTTGGAAGGTCATGAAGCAGATTTCGAGGAATTAGTTTTTAGTTTTTACCAGTTCGGCTTTCGAAAGAGACAATATGCTGATGTGCTTCACAGCTTGTTTTTAGATCACCATAAACTGGTACAAAACATCTAGTCAATGGGAGAAATGTTTCCTTTAGAGATAAAGCACTAAATGAGTGACTTTTTGAACTGAAATATATAGACCTGCATCATCATCTGCTAATTTACAAATGATGTACCCCTCTGTAAGTTTTCAGGTGTGAATTTCGGAACTGAGTTTACAATTTATTGTAGAATGTCTCCAACTATATTGGGTCAAGATTAGGGTTAGTGAGATTATGATTAACTCTCATTTTCCTGACTTTTTTTCTTTCTTTTTCTTGTCCTCGCCACTCTTTATGATCTTTAGCATCTTGGCTACTAAAAATGTACATTAAGTGCGGACATAAAAGGCAGTGGAGCTCTTTATAACAAGCCAAAAATTTTATTGGCATGCAGAATTTACATGGTTGGCACTTATAATCATTTATAATATAATCCTACCAAATATTGCGGTAATGCACACTTTGATTGCAATGATGATTGTGAGTTGATATGTTCTGCAGCTCCACTCAAGATTATATATGCTGGCAATAATGGTTGAGTTTATTTGATTTGGCTGGTTTCCTGGGACACACTCGACTTTTAGGAATAACCTATAAAATTTCATTTGGGCTGAGTTTGGGGCTTTGGGAAGGCCATTGAGGGAGATAAAGTATGCCTTCTTTCCTGGGTTAGGGTTAAACCAACGTTCCTGTTGCGACACCCAGTTATGCCCAAGTTCCTTCCAGATAGCTGTTGATTTGAAGTTAAGTTGAAAAAATTGGAGGTAGCCTTCAATCTTCATCCACCGGAGAAGTATCACTAGGAGAAAAATAGACCCTCAGCATGATGCTGCCACCTCTGTGTTTCACAGTTTATAAATTCACATTTGTGGATCCAATTATTGTTTTTAAAAAATCTTTAAAGTTTTGTGTTCTATAATCATAATTAAAACACAGAATGAATCTGACCTTCATGCCCATGATAAGTGAAAGTAAACGTCTAACCAGAACTGTATGTAATGACTGTATGTTAGACTTCACTCACCTCTCTCTATCACTCTTATACTCTAGAGGAGATGCCCAATGTGATGTTTGCCCTGACTGAGCATGGAGGCCACATGGGCTTCTTTGAGGGGGCTGTGGTTTTTCCACAGCCCCTCACCTGGATGGACAAGGTCATACTGGAGTACACCAATGCCATCTGCGACTGGGAGAAGAAGCAGAAGGCCTGCCAGAGGACCAGGGATCCAGACGAAATGAATGAATGAATAAGTTCAGCGCTGAAACTCAGTGGGTGACACCTACATGCCCGGGGCAACCACACAAAGACTGGCAAGCACATGGTCAGCCTGAGGTCTTAGGATCTACTTCACGTATGACCTCTTGGTGTTGCAGTAATTGACAGAAATATTGATGGATGAGTTGTACACCTGGCTGGAAATTACACCTGGAGTGTCATGTAATGTCATGCTGAATTGTTTCTTCATCTAACTTCTAATCCGCCCAGTCTTCTTCTCTGCTGCTTATTGCCATCTGCTGTATGGTTTTATGTACTCTGCAGAGAGGTGTACATCAGCTCTAGACTGTTGGTACAGCTTTTACCTATTTTTCTCTACAAACTACTATGAAAACACTCAATCAGACTGACTCATGAATGCTAACATATTTATATTTAGAGACTGAAATTCTTTACTGTTGGTAGACATGGAGATTTCTGGTTCACACTGCTCTGATTAGAACCACCAGGACTCATTTTATTGTTTACAGTGGTGATTTCCAGTTATAGTTGAGGCTGTTTTCAGATGTCTTAATTTCCTTCACATGGTTAAACATATCAACAGAATGTTGCTGTTTATCTAAGGGTTAATCAGCTAGGAACCCTTCTTTTTTTATCTAAATAATCATTCTGTACAGTCACTGAGGTGTCCTAACTGTACTGTACTGTATGAGCACTTTAAATCTGCATGCTTTTGCATGGTGATGGAGGCATTACAAAGCTTGTACCATTCCAAGAATTGCTCCACAGCACCTTACTTTATTTAACTCTAGTTTTCACTTTAATCTCTCCAGCAAAACGATGCCATTTTGACCCAGTACTTTAATTTTGATTTCTATCTCTGTTTCTGTCTGGACTCTCCTATTTCCACTAGAAGCTACATGCCTGAGCATGTGGCTTAGTGAGCACTTCAGATTAGAGGTAAATGCAAAATTGTCATAGTTTGGTTTATTTTAAGCTGCTTACAATTTACATAGTTTTGAGTCTCCCTCATTAGCTAAGAAATACTTGAAACAAAAGCATAAAGCTGTGTAATTTTTCACGGTACCATATTGTGCCAGAAACACTCATGAATGATAGAAGTAGGTTTACGTTCAGAAATAGTTTTTATTATTGGCAGTTATAAAATGAGTCTTGTTCATTACACTGCTAAACAGAGTTCAGAAAATATGAACTGAGCTTCTGCTAAAGAGGTCTAAATAGTTGTATCTTCCCTGCAGTAGATTACTCTACTTCAGCACCAGGGATCCTAGTGAAACATGTACTGAGAATGAAACATGTAAAGAGGTTCAGTCAGAGTAGCACAGATAGAAAAAGGAAGGAAGTGTAAAAATGCATAAAAGTTGTCATTTTTTGGTCTTGATTTTCTGCCTGGAAATGCCTCCCATGATCTGTTCTCACGACGTGTTTCGCACAGGAAGGTCATGAGTGACGCACCGTCTCCTTCTTCCCTTTTCCATTAAAATAGTCAGTGGCTTATGTGTAAACACAAGCCTGATGACAGTTTAAACGTTCATAAAGTGCTTTAAAAAAACAGAAACACCGTGACATTTTTGTGATTGGAAGCATTTTAGCCTCCAGAACCTACTAGTCTGTATTTATACCAAAGATGCTTAGAGAGCTACCAACTGCAGGTAAGATTGAACTGAAAGAACTGATTATAAACTTTTCACATAACCCCTCTTCAAATATTCTCAATTATCCCTTTAAGAAATATTTAAAATATTTATTTTGCGCTGGTGTATTATCAGCTTTTTTTTTTTTACATACTGTTCAAGTGAAGTGGTTCGTGTCACGGACAGCCGGTACAGTTTATGATTTTCTATTTTTTACGTCTATGGTTCTATTTTTTTATTAAGCAGCTTTGCCTTGGACTGTAAAACAACAACCTTCCATATCTCTGCAGTCTCTTCAAGCAACACGCCCTGATTGTTGGGCTGTTTTCAGTTATTTAATCCCTGTTGTTAACATGCATCATCGCTACAGGTCTGTAACATGTCCTGAACAGCACAAACTGAATAAAATGGTTGAATCAGCCCTCTGCTTTATTTATCCTGTCAATAAGCTTTTCTTCTCAAAACATTTTACATCAATAAATGACCAAAACATGTATTTAAATACAGTTTATTTTACATTTATTGACATTGTTACTTGTGTACAAGGTTGGGTAAAACTTTTTTTTGTACTGGGAATGAATCTAAACCAAGAAACACACAAGAGACAGGCACTTGTTGAAACAGACAGGGACTAGAGGGTGGATCTGAGGAAGCTGGGGCCTGCCACTGTTAAAACGAGCTGTGTGGGTGCAGTTCAAATATAACCCAACTTGACACAGAAGAGTGTTCAAAGTAGTCAAAAGTGGACAGTAATGGATTTATCGTAATTTGATTATGCTTAAAAGAAGATTCGGTTTTCGTGAACTAGAAACATCTCGTCCAGTGTGTAAAATCAACAGGAACAATGCTGACGTGTTTAAAAATTCACCCTCATCCACCACAGAGAACACTTTGTGGTTTTTGTTCCCACTGCGTCACAGGGATTCAGCTGTGACCACAGTGTGTGTTGAAATCTTCCTGGAAGTTCTCCAATGTTGAGGTGGGAAATCAGTGGCTGCTAGACAACATTTATCATTTAATGTGGAAGGCAATAAATCAAAAATGACTTTTAAATAATCAGTGTGACAAAAAGCTTTTTCTACGCTTTGTTTAAATTGCTATCTTTTTGGATAGTAGGTTTATTAAATTACAAAACCACTGGGAGTTTTTGTTCTCTCAGTGATCAAACATGCAGGAATTAGAGACTGGAAAGTTAAAGCTGTCAGCTTATTTATATCCCCCTCCTGTATGACTGGGTTTTGTCAAAACATCTGGAAAACAGACTCTTCTTCAACTTCTCACACACTCCTATGTTTCATTCATGACTATTCTTCCTACAACCACACAGCTGGATTATTTATTAATTTTATTTTCACTGCATTACAGCCCTCAGACTGTTGGCAACAGGACGGAGGATGATTAGTCAAACAGCTTGTTCGCTGTGGCCTTGCCGTCATACTTGGAACCTTTTCCATCAAACTCAGATGGAAGAATTTCAGGGTCGAACTCCTTATAGTAGTTTTCCAGCTCATCTCCATGGACGAACACCTACAGCAAAGGGAGCATCTGTCAGTGATGTTTGTGCATGATGACATCTTATCATATGATTAAAAGAATAAGATTTTTGTAAGGCAGCAGTACTAACAGTGTTTGTAAAAGATGTTTCTAGCACTAAAGCACCTCTGGTCCGCCTGAAACCATTCTTGGAAGCATTTTTCCCATGCTGTTTTTTTCATTTATATCAACAAACTTAAATGTGTTTTTTATGTGATAATCCAACACAGAGTAGTGCATAATAAGTCCACACATTTGGACCCTATCAGAGTAAACACAGTGATCTTGTGATTGTCATGTACAAAAATGTGGAGGCGGCCAAGGCTGTATGGAGAGTTTTGGAAGGTTATGTCTCTGACTTACTCTCTCTAGCAGCTTGCTCTTCATGAGTGGTTTCACCACATTGTAGGTGGTGGTGAAGTACCAGGGCTGGTGGATGAAGTGCACAGCTTTGAAACGGGCAGGGAAAGAGTCCTGGAGGGACACAATGAGGTGACCACAAATGAAAGGAAATCTAGAACATGAAACTTAAAAACAATTCAGCTTACATTCAAACACAACTTGTAGTTCAGAATAAAATCCCACCTGTAACATGTCCACCATCTTCTTGAGCTCAGTAGGTTTGATTCCTGCAGCTTGCTGCATGGTGAAGCCCTTGAAGTTTTCAATGATGCAGAAGCCATTGATCTGAGTCTCCTCATTCTCCAGCAGCTTCTCGAGGATCACACAGTAGGCACGCAGGATCTGAACACACAGAAAACACACACACTCCCTGTTATCTTAGAAGGTGCATGAAACCTGTCCCAGTTAGGTTCTTCTCATTCAGCATGGTCTGCTCAGAGGGAGGAAAGGACTTGAAGCCCTCCACCTCATCAAAGGTGATCTCCTCGTAGTCCCAGTTCTCAATGTTGAAGAGCAGAACCACACGTCCGTATTTGTCTCTGCTGTGGAGGATGCCGGGGTAGCCGGCCTCGATGGTGCTGCGTACAGCCTCTGGGGTCAGGTTTTCGAACAGCTCGGGGTAATCCTTCCTGAAACGGACATATCCTGGACAGAGAGGTAAAGGAGGGTCAGTCTGGCCCTGCTGGGTTGTCATTGAAATTGAACCGTTATGTTATGCTGTCTGACTTTTATTTTCCTATTCAATAAAGTTTAGAGTTTAAAGTGGATCCTGGTGACTGTAATGCCAAACTGTTAACAGACAAAAATACACTCTTGTGTTAGGAGAAAGAAAATCTAATGAAGCCCCTTTCAGCTCATTATTTTGGACTCACCCTTCATAAGATCAAAAGCTCTGGCCACATCGTATTTCCTGGCACGGATAAAGCGGACCAGCAGGCTGTCTGGTTTCTCCCCAAAGGTGTCCTGCACCCCTTTAGCCAGATCATCTCCAGCATCTGCCTTTTCCTTAATGATAGCTCGCAGCTCCTTCACTGCTGACACACGCTTCTCATCTGTCTCATTCAGCTCATCTTTGGCCTACAGGGGGAGCCAAACCTGACTGTTAACACTTGGTTTGGTTTCCAATAACCAAATATTTCAAGATTATTCTCCAGCTTTAATATGGCGGATGAGATGGTCCTCCAGAGGATAGCGAGGGGATCTGAAAAGGTCTCAATCCTCTGTCCAGGAGAGCCGCTGCAGGAACAGGGAACTCCTCACGCCTTGTGCAGTAACTTTATGAGCTGCTGCATTAAAAGCAGAAACTCCAGACTTCTACATAACCTGACATGACAATAAATGGATTTGACTTGAAGCCTGACAAATATAAGGGAAATAATCCTAAGGAACACATGCCTTTAGATGATTAAGTAAAAATATGGTTTGGCTATTGCAGTCAAGTGGTACTGGGTATCATACCTACATTCTTGAAACAGTTTAAAACTGCAAAAACATTTTAAAAATAAAATATGTTCACTTTTTTCAGAGTACATCAGGTCTACTGTAAAATAAATTCAGTTAAACAGTACAATCTGCATATGATGACATTTTTAATGAGATTATACTTGTGACAGCAAGAACAACTTAGCACGTAGTGCTAATATTTCAGATGGTTGCATGGTTGGGATGACGAAATCTGAAGCGTGAGAGCAGTGAGGATGTTATTGGCCTTCGGAAGTGTTTTTATTACTCAGTCATTTATTTTAATGACAACCATTCTGTTCACAAAGGCTCCCATGTGTTTTGTCTCAGTGCAGAAACAGATGTGGATACCTTCTGCTTGGTGTGGTCTGGCAGGTTGGGGCAGGGTCCGAACACTGGTCCGTGGTCCTTGATGGTGAGATGCTCCAGCTTGGCCCTGAGAGCCTGCTCCTCTTCTGAAACCACACGGTAAGTTCCAGTCTAAGGAGAAAGGAGTCGCTGAATCAGAATAGCAAGGTTTAAGTGAACGTTGTTGAAGCTAGAAGGACGATCCAAAGAACACCAGTCAAGTCGTTGTTCCTATGTTCAGAAATTGGATGTAAATGTAAACATCTGTTCCTGTGGGGTCCCACACCTGACACAGAAACCCAGACCGTATCACTGGTCTCAGTTACAACTGTAACTGAGACTGTAAAGTGTGTTTGTATAATTACAGCAAGTGTACAAATTTAATCGTTAGATTTAAGTATTAACCTACATTGCCAGTGCAATTGCTTTATTTATTAATAAGGATAAAAAAACAGATGCATGTCAAAGTCGTACAAGGTTGTACAAAAGAAAAGATAATGTAATTGTCAGGGTTAAACTTCTTTTCTGCTTCCCATTTGATTCCCCACACAATCGCATTCTTTCCCAGAATGCCTTTCTTCATATGTGGAAAAGCACATCTGTAACCTATTGGAAACATCTTGCTCACAGTGCTGATGAAAACTTTGCATACACTCACCATAGGCTTAGAACCATGGGCTTCAGTTCTATGACCTTGGTGTTGTGGCTGCTTAGTCATTGGCAGTCAAGCTTTTGGTTTCACCATTATGTTTCTGAGCCGATACCAAGACCTGCATGCTGTCACTGTGTGTCCATATGCACCAAAACATGCCCAGTTAATGCGTCCTATAAGAAACCTTCACTTGGTGCAGTGCTCTGGATACAAGCTATGTCAATATAATTCTGTCACAAGATTTGGTTGAGCTTTAAAAATCTAATCCACAGTGGTAAGAAAGCCTGTTCCCCAGTGTTATTGGGCATAATCAATAGGCCTCAGTGTGTTGTTTTTTAATCTCGCTCACATGAGTCCAGAAAAGCCTGTAAATACACACTGAGGACAACGTGTGAACCAGGATCACTGATTGGAAGCTCAGGCTACTGTAGCTGTTGACCACAGAGTTTAGCTGAGGGAAATGTCGAGATGCTGGTAAGGCTGTAAGCAGGGAGGTGTTTGTGGAGTTGTTGGGGGTGTCAGTCAATCACAAGTCCTTCCTTCCTTCTGTCATAGGAAGCAAAGTGTCTACCTTGATTTGATCTCTTTGCCAAAATTTTAGAGATGCTTTCCAGTGGTATATTGTTTTCTCTGACAAATGTGCTCTCACAGTAAGAACACAGCTGGTTGACGAAGTGTGGATTTCCTCTGCAGAATTGAACCAAAAAAACACTTTCAAAAATATGCTAAAGAAAAAAAAAACCTGAAACTCCTTTGAAGAATTGAGCTGATCGGCTGGCATTACTGAACATTACGGCCGAATTCAATGTGGATTCTGAAATTTTTGACTTTTGTTTGAGCTGCCGAGAAGTTCAGCCTAACGTGTTTGACTGTGATGACTCCCAAGCTACGATGAATACTGCTGTGGATTTTGAAGCTGAAGCAAAGGGTGACAATGGTTGTCCTTAGACGTTTAGCTGGTACAAATATATTGTTGTTCCACTTTAATTTCTTCCAATCGTTTAAAATTTTTTTTTTAGTTCAACCCAAATAACCTGTATTTTCTACACATGCGGCTCTAACATTTGACTGTAGTCGCACAGAATACAAGTAAACATCTTTGAAGACAGAATTTAATTAAAAACATGCAATAAAAAAGGACAAAAATACGAATGTCCTTACTCTGATCAGTTGCCTTATGTGATGTCATCAGCTTGTTTTTGGGAGGATGGATTTTTATCTTAAGTAAATAACAATGTTAAACCGAAAATAACAAAAGAAATAGAAAAGTGACCATGGCATGTTGTTCTGTAGATAACAAACCACATCTAAAGTGAGTTTGACTGATTTTACAGAAAGGTCTAAGAAGCAGCTTTCACCAGGTGGAAAATACTTACGACAACAGCCATGCTTTCTGCTCTTCCAATCAGCTTTGCACAGTCTGCAAAAAAAAGAGGGATTTTGTGAATTCCTGTAAATAAAAGAACAATCGACACTCTGTGCTCCATATTAATCCTTTATTCCATCCTCTCAGCTCTCAAAGGGTAGCCTGACTGTGCTATATTTGGCACTTGCCTTTTTCTGGATTATTTATCAGGAGGTTTAAACCCGACAGCCTTTTTAGGGTAATTCTGAACATGTTCACTGTGGTTGTCAAGGACTGGGCTGTCCTCAGTGGACACAGAAATATGCTGATATATTCCAAACATCTTCGTTCTACTTTTATTGCTGATTAAAAAATACATTTGAAAATTATTTAGGATTGCATGAGTGAAGGTCTGCTGGTTTAAGTAGGAATGACTCAAAATGATGTACCTTTCCAACAAGATAAAGAACCCCCTTTCTCCAGAACTGAAAGATTACAAGGCACTCTTGTCTTCTTGTGACTAGTTAATTTTAATTTCTGCCCAACAACTTCTGTAGGAGCTACCTTTCTGCTATACAACCCAGTCAGTGAATAGTCTGAGGAGTGGAAACCTACCGTATGCAAATGTGAAGTAGCCGGCCGAGTGTCGCAGGGGTCTGTGTGGACCAGAGGAGGAAGGGACCTGTGATTTGTAGTGCTGGGATTAGTGGCGTCACACCAGATTACGACCAGCAGATTTTGTTTTCATTTCAATCAGCATAAAAGTGGCAGTAGGTGTGAAGGAGGGGTTTGGCACCAAGAGGGGTAGTGACGGTGGCTTTTTCTGCAAAAGGACTTAAATGTTGTGACTGGTGACCATTGTGGAGATATGGTTTCTGCACCATGAACAGGTGGGGTCTCCATTGGTCTGCTTCACATTCACAGTGTATTCCAAAAATATTCATACGTTTTATATTCTTTCTCATTTTGTTATGTTACAACTTATAACTTTATATTTTGTTGAAAAATTTCCAGGAAGACCAACAATCGGTAGCATATAATTGTGAAATGGAAGGAAGAGGATACATGGGAATTTGGGGCTAATTTGTATTCAGTCCCCTGATTCAATGCGTTGTGGAGTCACCTATTAATCCAATCACTGCTGCAGCTTTTTGGGGTACGCCTCATCCTGCTTTTGACATGTAGTGACTAAAATTTGTGCTCATTCTACTTTGCAAAGTAGCTCCAGCTCAATCAGATTGAACGAGGAGTCCCTGTCAGCATCAGTTTTCAATTGTTGCCACAGATTCTCAGTTGGATCTAGGATTGAACATTGACAGACTCATTTGATCTATAGCATTTGTAGCTGTTGTTGTGTGTTTAGGGTTGTTGTCCTGCTGCAATATAAACCTTCTTACCAATCTAAGGTCTTTTGCAACAGGGTTTCCTCCAAGATTCTCCTGCATTTAGCTCCTTCCATCTTCTTGTCTACTCTGACCTGTTACCCTGCCCCTGCTGAAGAAAATCATCCCCATAGTATGTTGCTACCACTACCGTGTTTCACTCTGGGTATGGTGTGTTCAGGGTTTTCTCCCACAATGTTGTGCATGCAATCCAAAAAAGTTAAATTTTGGTCTTGTCTGATTTGGGGGAACCTTCTTTTACATGTTTGCTTTGTGGCTTGTGACAACCCTTATACTTCTTAGTACTTTCTTTAAGGATGGTTTATCTTCTCTCAATTCTTCCTTAAAGGACAGATTTGTTGAGTGCCCTACTAATAGTTGTCCAGTGGACAACTTCTTCCACTTGAGCTGTGGATCTCTGCAGCTCCTCCAGAATTACCATGGGGCTCTCGGCTGCTGCTCTTACAGAACAGTTTGCCTGGCTTGTCAGTTTAGGTCCATGTCCGGATAGGTGCCAGACTCATTTCATTTTTAGATGGTGGACTGAACAGAGCTCTGTGAGATGTTGGAAGCTTAGCATATCGCTTTATAACCTAACCCTGCCCTGCAACCTTACCCCTGATCTTCCTGATCTTCCTGCCTTGTTGATGCCAGAGGTCAGAGGAGAATGGCCAGACTGGTTTGAGCTGATAGAAAGGCAACAGTAACTCAAATAACCACTCGTTACAACCAAGTCATGCAGAAGAGCATCTCTGAACGCACAACACGTCGAACCTTGAGGCAGATGGACAACAGCAGCAGAAGACCACACCAGTTGCCACTCCTGTCAGCTAAGAACAGGAAACTGAGGCTACAATTCGCACAGGCTCACCAAAATTGGACAATAGAAGATTGGAAAAACGTTGCCTTGTCTGATGAGTCTCGATTTCTGCTGCGACATTCGGATGGTAGGGTCAGAATTTGGCGTCAACAACATGAATGCATGGATCCATCCTGCCTTGTATCAACGGTTCAGGCTGGTGGTGGTGGTGTAATGGTGTGGGGGATATTTTCTTGGCACACTTTGGGCCCCTTAGTACCAACTGAGCATCGTGTGAACGCCACAGCCTACCTGAGTATTGTTGCTGACCATGTCCATCCCTTTATGACCACAGTGTACCCATCTTCTGATGCTTACTTCCAGCAGGATAACGCGCCATGTCATAAAGCACGAATCATCTCAGACTGGTTTCTTGAACATGACAATGAGTTCACTGTACTCAAATGGCCTCCACAGTCCAATAGAGCACCTTTGGGATGTGGTGGAACAGGAGATTCGCATCATGGATGTGCAGTCGACAAATCTGCAGCATCTGTGTGATGCTATCATGTCAATATGGACCAAACTCTCTGAGGAATGTTTCCAGTACCTTGTTGAATCTATGCCACGAAGGATTAAGGCAGTTCTGAAGGCAAAAGGGGGTCCAACCCAGTACTAGCAAGGTGTACCTAATAAAGTGGCCGGTGAGTGTAATTGGACAAAATGTACTAAAGACTTGTACGGAGGCCAAAACAGCAGCCAGTTGCGTTGTGTAAGAGAGATTTCTGACACATTTTGATAGACGCTTACTCTGACGCAGGCTCTGAGCCTCATATGTCAGCCACTATCTGAATAATGATCATTTGTTGAATAATGGAACAAGACAGTCTGACCAGCAGGGATAAAAGATAACCCGAGGCACAGATAAAGTAATGTTTCATCTCCACCAAGGGAGTTTAAAGTTTTGCCCACGGATTCCAACCCCTCACCTTTTTGTAACCAATTATTGTGATTTTCCTTCATGTGAATAAAACATGTATGCACTGAATGATAGTCGCTCTTCCTCTAGGATATTGTGTGTGCCTTACCGTGTACAGTGAGTTAAACGGAGAGAGAGCACTTGTGCAACCGAACTCTGAGACTCCAATAAGAGCGAAGTAGTTCTGAGGTCTGTACTCACATAATCACACACTTCAGAGTTGTTTTTAAACTCAATATTACACTGCTACAAAATCATTTACCCCCCTACAGAGTTTCTCTGGTACTGCTGTTTTGGTCACACTGAAATGTTTGAGATCCATAAATAATTTGTATGCCAGACAAATACACACCTTCCAAGATTTTCAGAGACGTTGTCTCATAAGCCTACAAGATATTTTCCCCAAATTCTTGAGGATCATCAGAATATTTTTGGGAAAAGGGAGACATTTCTGCTCGGTTTCATCAGCAGTAGTTTTGATATCGGATCTCTCCCTTGGATCCCGGTTGTATAGTCTCTTTCGTACTATTAAATCATGCAGTTTCTGTAGATGTTTGGGTTCTTTTGTGATTTCCCGGATGAGTCATCAACGTAATAGACACAATTTAATGTTTTTTTCTTGCTCTCGGTGGAAGACACACACGTTTTCTCTCCCTCCCTCCCTGCTGATCCCTGCTTCTGCTTTTTGTCTGTATTTTTCTCAGAGCCTCGCTTTGCATATCCTCCAAACTTTTAAATTATGGATTTGGTCAGCTGGACTCTCAACGTAATTGATCAAATTTTTTCGATGGGAAGACAGGGTAAAGGAGACCCTCTTGTCCAGACGGGACGTTCTTCTCTGGATACACAATGAATTCTTGGCAGCAGTGGAAGATTGTGTGCCTGACTACGATTTCGGTCGAGGACGTAGAAAATGTGTACATACTTGGACTTTTGATAACAGGGTTTCTGCTTTTTGGAGTTGGTGGTTACCTGGCTTATCAAGTGATTCGCAAAACGTGGGCGGCTGTTCAAAGCGTTCCAAAGCTGCCTGCGATGTTGGATGGAGTCTGTAGAGCGATCAACACTCAGACTGAAATGTTAAGAGAGCAGAATCGCAAGCTGGACACGATTCTTGAACAGAATCACAGCCTGGCAGCGGTTGGACTCAGAGGTTAAAGGATATAATCTTGAAGAAGTTGTACGCTCGAGATCTGCGGAAAGTACCAGAAATTTGGCTATTTGGGTTCGCAGTTGAGACATACCAGTAAAACTCTTAAGTTAGTTGGAAATTCACAACTGCCTGAACCACAACATTTATTGTTTTTCTAAATCCGGCGCCCCAATGTGGCCTTGGCAACTTCTGCTAACTGGCTATCAACAAAATTTCTCCTGGATGTTATACAAACACGACGCTCTTCCCCAGCACTCCCCTACCAGCTGTGTGCTGATAGGACTATGCGGCCGATTGATAAAACTTCCACCTCTCTTTTCAAGGACAATGGCGCTTCTATCAGTGTTGACAGTCTAATTCTTGCAAACACACTCAGACTTGTACATTCGCACCCTCAAGATTCCACCGTACCCTTGCTGAATCTTTACTTATGTGTGTGTTGCTTACCCCTGCTGAGGTTTTTTTTGTACTACTTCAGACTCTATTCTGCTAAGAATAGAGGTTTTTTTTCCCCTCCTATCTTACTTTACCTAAATGTGTGATTTCATTACTTTTCATAGATTTTCAGATTTCTCAGAAGAATTACCAGCAAAAGCCAAATACAATTAGTATATGAAAATTTGACTAAAGCTGTTTTTACACCAATGACCAGAGATTTTTAGATTTCTTAGAAGGATTGTATTACAACAATTCCATACCAGTGAAAGCCAAACATTATTAATATTTTAAAAGTTTGGACTAAAACTGTTTTATACCAGTGACCCAGCTTATTTGAATGTGGGACCACAGCTGCCTCATACCAGCGACCTCAAGGATTAATATCATTTTTCTTCTAGCACAGGATGAATTCCTTACCACAGAGGACTTAATGAGCTAATTACCTCTAGTAGAAAGACTGGATTAGAACCAGCTCTTACCAGTAAACCCCCAAGGATTATTAATGTCATTTGATTTGTTTTTCTGTGTTTGATTTTCTGTATCATTGTAATGTTTTTCCTCATGTAAAGCGCTTTGAGTGCCTTGTTGCTGAAAAGCGCTATATAAATAAACTTGACTTGACTTGACTTATCTTGACAAACTCGGCACCAAAACAATCTACAGATCCCTGAGATGTGATTAGTTCTTACATACATTATAATACATGATAATCACCTTTACATTTGGGCTGTAACGATCCAGCTCACTTACATTAAAACATCCATGACAGTTTTAAAAAAATGCAACAGTGTCAGGTTTCTGAGAACGGCTAAAGGCTGAGGTCCAGTGTTGACTATTTTCTGATCAATCCAGCAGGAAGGGTTTTCTGGCCTTCTTTCAAATCTAACTTTTGTGAAACCTACACCTGGGCTAAAATTGGAGAGGGGAGGAAAAACACTGAATCCATAAAAAGCACATAAAAGGAGATTATACTTGATCTTTGTGGTAGGATATCTACCACTTTGGGTGTGTTTCTCTTCACTGAGCTCAATAAGTACACTAAACACAGAGTTTGTGAGATTCCTACATGGAGTTTGTCCATCTCACCCTCCTTGACCCTGGTGGTCTGAACGTCACAGATGCACGTTTTCCTCCTGATCCAAGCGGGCACCCAGTCAGTAATCTGCTAAATCAGGCCTGATCGGCTCGATAAAGCGGTTTGAGGAACAAAATTAGAAGGCTTTGGCAAACAATGCTACTCTGTTCTCAGACTACACTCTGAAAGTGGGCACTTGCTCGTGGACCTGAGAGAGAACAGGGCAAAGCTATTAACTGAAAAAACAGGGCACTGCTCCACTGCAGCTCACTGCTCTCCAAGTTCTGTTTCAGGAGCAGCCTTATCTGCTCACACTTAGGCAACATCATATAAAACATTTCTTACAAACTTTAGCCCACTATTTTACCGCTTGGACAAACTTGACGGTTCCTTTTAAAGTGAATGTAGTTTTTTTGTGTGGTTTAATACCTTAATACCTTAAACAGAATTAGAGAATAATACTGGGTCTGTCCAACCTTACAAAGGCGTATTTTGTAACCTTTTTTGACCAAGCATTATCAGATGATGTCATTCCTTGGTCCAGTGTTAGAATCTCACCGGCTAATGAGAAAACATCTGAGTCATCAAAACCCTTGAGGTTGGTTTGGAGTTTCACATTTCGGCTGGACAAAGACTTAATATATGCCAGAGGTCCACTGGAATTTGATCAAAGCATTGTCATATCTTACAATAGACTAGTCAACGTCCAGACTTAAATTTTATGGTATATCTGTAGCAAAACTTGAAAACTGCTGTTCACAGATGCTCTCCATCCAATCTTTTTGAACTTACGGACAATAATGTCAGCTGTTAAAATCTGGTAGGAGATACCTTCAGGGCTTTAGCATCTGTAGAGGCAGAGGGCGTCGCTGTCACAAAGTACTGACTCAGGAGGGCTGAATAGAAGACGCATGGCACGACTTTCAGACTATTTAAAAATTTTGCATCTTCTTTCCTTCCTATGGTTCCTTTTGTATCACAAATTCATCTCTTTTCCATGTTTTTCCTACATTTTTATAACTTATTTGCCATTTGAGTTCTGTTGGACTAAGAAGCAATGGAGCATCCTAGACTAAATAGTTTGAACTCCAGGACCTTTAATCTGTTTGTTAAAAAATCCTAAAATAGCAGTTTTAGGGCTTGGTTTAGCATTTAAGGCTCAGTTTAAGAAAAAAAAATCAGTGGAGCCTGATTTTAAAGTCATTCAGAGACTAAACAGGTTAAAAATGGCCTTTTTGGTTTTTTTTTCATCCAACCTCATCCAAAACTAAAAGACAAATCATGTCAATTAATGTTAAAATCAATGAATTTATTATAAAAAGTCTGGAAATCCTAATATCTCTCTAAAGTCAGGGGCCTTTTTTCCACATTTATCCAGACCTGGAAAATGTAAATGCTAATTCCATGTTTCCAGGGTTTTCAAGACTGACGAGGAACCCTGGCCCACTCCTCTTTACCCAATTATACATTCCTTTGTGTATCACATAAAATCCCAACACATACACTGAAGTGGTTGTAATGTGAAAAAATATAAGGAATATAAAAACTTTTGTATGGTATTACCTGAAGCAGGATGTGCATGACCCCACCTGCAGCTCATTGCTCTTCAGGTTCAGTCTATCCTACACACCTGACCTCTCTACTCATTCAAAAATGGTCCAAAATATTATCTACAAATTACACCCTGCTTTAACTCACTAAAGTAAATATAACTACTTTGTGGCCAAATACCTTCTCTACAATGCGAGTGTTTTGACCGAATTCAAAAGAATAATACTGATTCTGTTCAGCCTTACTAAGGCGGATCTTGTGACCTACAGTGCCTTGCGAAAGTATTCAGCCCCCTTGAACTTTTCCACCTTTTGCCACATTTCAGGCTTCAAACATAAAGATATAAAATTCTAATTTTTTGTGAAGAATCAACAAGTGGGACATAATCGTGAAGTGGAATGAAATTTATTGGATGTGTCAAACTTTTTTAACAAATAAAAAACTGAAAAGTGGGGCGTGCAATATTATTCAGCCCCTTTACTTTCAGTGCAGCAAACTCACTCCAGAAGTTCAGTGAGGATCTCTGAATGAGCCAATGTTGTCCCAAATGACTGATAATGATAAATAGAATCCACCTGTGTGTAATAAAGTCTCGATATAAATGTACCTGCTCTGTGATAGTCTCAGTGTTCTGTTCAAGGGCAGAGAGCATCATGAAGACCAAGGAACACACCAGGCAGGTTCGAGATACTGTTGTGGAGAAGTTTTTAGCTTGGATACAAAAAGATTTCCCAAGCTTTAAACATCCCAAGGAGCACTGTGCAAGCAATCATATTGAAATGGAAGGAGTATCAGACCACTGCAAATCTACCAAGACCCGGCCGTCCCTCTAAACTCTCATCTCGAACAAGGAGAAGACTGATCAGAGATGCAGCCAAGAGGCCCATGAACACTCCGGATGAACTGCAGAGATCTACAGCTGAGGTAGGAAAGTCTGTCCATAGGACAACAATCAGTCGTACACTGCACAAATCTGGCCTTTATGGAAGAGTGGCAAGAAGAAAGCCATTTCTCAAAGATATCCATAAAAAGTCTCGTTTAAAGTTTGCCACAAGCCACCTGGGAGACACACCAAACATGTGGAAGAAGGTGCTCTGGTCAGATGAAACCAAAATCGAACTGTTTGGCCACAATGCAAAACGATATGTTTGGCGTAAAAGCAACAGCTCATCACCCTGAACACACCATCCCCACTGTCAAACATGGTGGTGGCAGCATCGTGGTTTGGGCCTGCTTTTCCTCAGGAGGGACAGGGAAGATGGTCAAAATTGATGGGAAGATGGATGGGGCCAAATACAGGACCATTCTGGAAGAAAACCTGTTGGAGTCTGCAAGAGACCTGAGACTGGGACGGAGATTTATCTTCCAACAAGACAATGATCCAAAACATAAAGCCAAATCTACAATGGAATGGTTCACAAATAATCGTATCCAGGTGTTGGAATGGCCAAGTCAAAGTCCAGACATGAATCCAATCGAGAATCTGTGGAAAGAGCTGAAGACTGCTGTTCACGAAGGCTCTCCATCCAACCTCACTGAGCTCGAGCTGTTTTGCAAGGAAGAATGGGCAAGAATTTCAGTCTCTTGATGTGCAAAACTGATAGAGACATACCCCAAGCGACTTGCAGCTGTAATTGCAGCAAAGGGTGGCGCTACAAAGTATTAACGCAAAGGGGGCTGAATAATATTGCACGCCCCACTTTTCAGTTTTTTATTTGTTAAAAAAGTTTGACACATCCAATAAATTTCATTCCACTTCACGATTGTGTCCCACTTGTTGATTCTTCACAAAAAATTTGAATTTTATATTTTTATGTTTGAAGTCAGAAATGTGGCAAGAGGTTGAAAAGTTCAAGGGTTCTGTATTTGGACACGAGGACATGAGATGATGTCATTTCCTGATCCAGTTATTTGTGAGATTATCACCAGCTGATTTCGACAATCTTAAAATATTTCCCAACAGCGCAGGAACCAGGGGTATATATGATGTACTACTGAATGCAGTACTGCTGTTAATACTGAGATGACAGGGGCTCAGACTGTTAGTGGAGTTTGGCCTCATTACGACTACTTTACAAATGTATTCTTAGTGTACACACCATCAATTTTGGAAATGTGTGTTTTATCTTATCTTGAATGTCTCCCTATAGTTAAAACATGTCTGGAAAGTATTTGTTATCTGTTGAAAAGGAACGCGACTATTCATCCCTTTATTGTTGAGCAGAAAACGAGAGCAGCAGCAAGAATGGAGCCGAAGACTAAAAGCCAAAGTAAACTGGAAAACATCCTTTAGTTAACTTTAAAAAGTTATTTCACAGAATGCGTTTACCTACAGACCAATAAACCCAAGGTCACTTCAATTCAGGCTCTTAAATGAAGTAAGATTTAGTTGAGCATATGACCAAGGAAGAAAAGAGGTCTGGGAAGAAGGGAGGAATAAATGAAAGAACACAAAGGAAAGAAGGAATTCAAGGAAGGAGGTATTATAAGAAAGGACAGAAGTGGGCCAAGCAAATAAAAAAGGAAAGAAATAAGATGGCAGGAAAAAAGAAGGAAGGAAGGATGGAGGACAGTGAGAGACAGAATAAAGTCTGGAAAAACAGACTTTTCTATTTTTACCCAGACCTGGGAAATCAAATTCCACTTTTCCACAGCGTCGGAACCCTGTACCTACCTTCATCTTTAAGGTAAATAGATGCTGTATGACTGCTGGCATGTCGCTGCTGCCAAAGCCACAGATACTGCTTTTAAACATTCCCATGGATTAGGATTTTTAACACTAAACTGCACACAGTAACTGTATTAAATTATACCTTCATATTTATTGCTGCTCTCATGAGCCCAACTATGGAGAAAATAGTAAAAATAATCCCTGCAATACCATTAGTATTAGGGATTTTCAAACATTAGAATTGATCTTTTCATGATAAAACTAATATCTCATGATAAAAACATTCTCCCAGTAATGATAAACAATACAAGAAATACCCATCCATACTTGGACACTGAACTGGATTTAAATGTACTATATAAAAAAGTTACTTCACACTGATTTTAACTTAATTCTTTATTTTTTCACTTGAACACTGACAAGCGCTGTACAATCAGAGGTAATGAAGTACAATTTTCCCATTTGACTGATTGATCAGAACATTGGAAACGATGTGGGCCACATGTGAACGGCTGAAAATCCAACTGAAACAAGCAGAACGTGCCTCCCTCTTTCTTCTGGGACAAAAACATCACTGCGTCTTGTTGGGAGGTGGAACCTGTTGTTTACAGGCAGTAAACTAGCTAGTTAAAGGCTGAATGAGATAACTTGTTTCTGCAGATGTTCACACTACAATTTATACGTTGTTGGAAAAAAAAGCCATATTTACTATTTCTTTAATACCACAAATTCCACCAAGAATGGAGAAATATGCGGTTGCTTCTCACTGTGTTGTGAAGATTAATTGCACTGAAGGCCCAGCATCACTTTCATATATTAATTCCTAAGACGACCTATAAGTTAACATTTCAAAAGAAATAATAGAGAACTTAACTGCACCTTTAATCCAAACACAATCCAAGCTCCTAATAATAAATATATATAATTCACTGTTTGGCATCACAATTAAAAAGCTGTTGGGTGTAAAACCCACTGTCCAACTTACTGTAATGCCTTTTCAATCTTGGATCATGTATAAGATGTTGAAGAGAGACACTATTTAAATAAGTTAAATCTAAAACACGACAGATCTAATTCTGATGCTTTCATGACTGTGCTCCATCAGTGTGATGATATATTTTCACCGAGAGTGTCAGGAATGGTCCTTAAAGGCTGTCTGTTAAGACCTCATCTGGCCAGAACTCGTCCTGCATGTAGTGATCTGAAGAGTGGAAGCTCGGTTCGTGTGGAACATCGTCGTCTCTTAGTCTTCTCTCCATCTCCTGCTCCCACTTGTCCTCCACCAGCTTGTAGAGATCCAGAGAGGCCTGGGCGTCCTCCACTGAACAGTGGCCTCTTCTCCCAGCCTGGACAGAAAAACACACGGGGTGGGGTGGGGATCAGTGTGTTTAGTGAGGCTCTTTGTGGCCTACTGTGCTTTTTCAGTTTTGATCATTTCTAAAAACATGATCCACTATGTGTTTCATTAACGCTCAACACATAGTTCATCTACCAGCATGCAGGTAAAATATTGTTTGGGGTAGGGAAGAAAAATGTGGATGTACTGCAACAGATATAACCATGGTAATATTCTCCAATAATATCGCGACTGCATGCTTTTCTAAAACCGTGCAGCCCTAAAACACAAAAGGTGCAGATCGGTTCGTTCTCAGCAGTGCTGTCCCAATCTGGTCCTGGAGCCCCGATGTCCTGTATGTCTTAGCCCCAACAAGGGGCTCATTTTCTACCCCGTTTTTAAGCAGGGAGTGTTTGTACGCATGTGCATGTTGTAGAGTTTCAAAGAATATTCCGCAAACTAGTGGCGTGGCGGGGTAATTACACAATTTCCTACTGTTGTGTGCACAGAGGTCGTAATTAAAACGTTTAATGTAGATGAGTTAACAGAAACAACAATCCAGTTTTTAATGGATGGTTGCCATATGCACAGGGCCTAAATGACCCACTGATTTGTATCCGGTGGGCCGATGCAGGGACACATCTTACATATGCAGGGCTCCACGCCTCGAGGACTGGAATTGGTCAGAATTGGTTTACGAGAAAGAAGTCTGCTGGACAGGACAAGTCAGGAAAGGGGCAAAAAGGATTTAGAGACGCTCTGAAGTATAAAATCACATATTTTGCCAACATTCACTGTTTTATTAGAGCACACTTTTAGCAGTGTGAATCAAAAACGTTATTTTTCCATTAAACGGAACGAAAACTGAAACCGAATGTGAGAGCTGGCTAAGTCCCCAGCGCTTACCTGTATCCTCCTGTTCAGCAGCTTACTGGCCAGTAATTTAAGAGATGAGCAGCGTCCAGAAGGGAAGCCAGCCAGTCGGCTGAGGAGACGCGTTGTACTCGTGTCTCTGACCATGTGACCGGGATGGTCCATGCTCAACACCTCAAAGTCATTGTAGATGGAGTGGCCCACCACCACTTTGCCTTCAAGTATACCGAGGATCTGCAGGAGAAAGAGCAGATGGTTTCAGACCTATACAATTCAACTGGTACAAACAGTTTGTGAGCTTAAAAATGGTTGTCTTTCGATATTGTGAAGAACAATTATATTTATGAATTTTATTCTGTGGCGTCAACTATACTGTTCTAATGTAGCGGAGCAAAACACCCTGACCACTCCACCACCAACATGAAGCATGGTTGTGGCAGCATCCAACTGTGGGGATGCTTTGCCTCAGCAGGAAAAGACGCTGGTCGAAGCTGATGGGAAGGTTTGTGAAGTTAAATAGAGTAATCCTGAAAGAAGACCAGTTAAAAGACCCCAAGAGACTTGAGCCTGGGGCCATGGTTCACCTTCTAGCAGGAAAACACCCTTGAAGCTGTAAGGATGGCCCAGTCAAAGTCTAAGCCTAAATTCAAATGTGAATCTGTAGCAAGACTTAAAATCAGATGCTCTAATTTCAGCCTCTAGATGTGCAAATCTAGCAGATATGTATAAAAAAAGCCTTTTTATTTAAATGTGAAATCTTGATGTGAATCCAAGCAGGTCTTACCTCCTCCCTGGCCTGAGCAAAGGGTATGGCGTTGACGAGATGATGTCTGCGGATCCCGCTCCAGGGCGTTCGGAAATTGGTGACAGGTTGACACGGTCGGACATATTTATCATACAAGATGTTGCCATGATAGTCGATGATGCTGCAGCGGGCCAGCTCACTGCATCGGCCACCTGGCCCAGTTCCCACCATCTCACAGTCCAATGCCACCACTGAAGTACTGCATGAACCGAGACAGGGAGAGCTCCGACCACTGGCGGGGGGGCTGGTTTCGGAGAAACCGCTATCTACCTCCCAGCTGTCTCTGAGGGCTGTAATCACACTGTAGTGATCAGGCTCTGGTGAAGAGTCTAAAGTGCTTTGACATTCCAGGTTTGGATCAACTAATTTAGCCTTCTTCATCAGCTTATTTGCATCCAGGGGTCCACACAGGGAGCTGGTTGTTTCCTTCTTCCTGCTAGAGAAAACCCTCTTATCGTGGTGTCTCTTTCTGGCTCTTGCACTCTCCATCGCACGAATCAGCATGGACTTCTTGCACAGATATCTGTAGTTACCAAGAAGGCCAAGTGAGGCAGATACTCTATTTCTTTTTGACGGATGGGACATCATGTGATAAGGACAAGTGTCTCATGATCATATCTGGGAAGGCAAGGTAAGATTCAGAAAACAAGGATTAATATTCATTACAGTCACAAAATCTCTCTGTTACCGAGTCTGCAATGTGAGCACAACATCTACAGAAATTAAGCCGAGTTGAAGACAACAGCTTGCCCTAACCTTCAAGTATCAGCCAGGGCCAATTCGAAAGCCTAATAAGACTCAATACATTTTTTCAGTTTAGATATATTCACTGGTCATGTCACACAGAGGGACCAGTGACCTGGCATTCAGCACAACAGGTTGTAGCTTTCCAAATAACCATTCTGGCGAGCAGAACATATGACGAATTGAGCCCTGATCCCTACAGTTTATGAAGACGCAGGTTTGTGATTTATCTCATTTTTAGTGTCGTGTGTAGCTTCTATTAACTTTAACCACTAGATATCTGAATAAAAGTCGGTCCAGTGGTAAGAAAAACTACCCTACAAGGAAAAAAACGATTTACCATAAATATAATGGTAAGTAAACGTTAATTCCCCATATTTCCAATATATCCGTCTTATCTGTAGTAGTCTGTAACAATTAAAATCTGTTATATTAGCAAAGAAACCCTGAATCATACTGTACCTTTTCAAGCAGCACGTGTATAACTGGAATATGCCCAGACAAGTTCCCGACTGACGCCACCTGATTGGCTCGTTCTCTTCTTCGTTTATGGTTTATAGGTTGCAGTTCTAAATCTCAGCACCGCCTAGTGATGTGAGGCGGTATTACGCCAAGCAGGGTTACAAAATGAAGTCTTGCAATTTCTTATTTTTTCTATCTTTCTTATTTCTGTCCTGTCATACATCAAGACGTTTTCTATCTTGACTTGAAGCTAGACATAATTTATTGTGAATCTTCCCCAAATAAATTTGACTAATATATTTCAGCAGCAGCGTGTGGTTTCTTGTTACTGCACAAAAATGACAAACATTTTTACAGAAATGGTTCATTTGAGGTTACCTAAACATTTTACATTTGAAAATCCACAATCTTCCCAGTTATGTTTTATACACCCTATTGGAAGGCTCATTGCAAATAGTCTTCTTGCAACAGAGAAGTTGTGGGTTTGATTCCAGTTCTCCTCTGCCACAATTTGTGCGCGCTTGAGCAAGACACTTGACTCCAAGTTATCCACAGATCTGCGTATCTGTTTAAATGCGTGCCGTTTCTAGAATCAAGTTTGTATAAAACCATGTGGCCCCTGCCCCATACTACGAATATGAATGATTTATCAAGACATTGGGAATATAGGGACACTCTTTCGTCTTCAGAGTTGTTGCTAAAATATTTTACCTCAAAAAACAAATTGATGCGATCTAACAAAAATTTGAGTCACCATTTATTAAAAAAAAAACACTAAAATATTTATCCTCTAAATTGTTTTTCATTGTTTTATTTGCAGGAAGAAAAGGACAACAATTGAAGATAATTTTGGAAACAAGAAACCTGTTTCCAAAAATGTCAGATTTCTGCAAATAAAGGCTTTGAGTAAAACAAAATCATACAAGTCATTTAGGTTTTGTGGGCCTTTTATTTCACAATCCTTCCAAATGTACAAAAACAAAGACCAGTTACGACAAGAAAAAAAAAAAAAAAAAAAAGAAGTTATCCCTGTGATAAAAAACAAAACAAAAAAAGCGACAGATGACTGGAAACTGGTATCAAACCAAAGTGCATCAGCCTGAGGTGTAGTAGACAGACCAGAGGAAATAGAAATCTCATTTCAAAAAGCTGTCCCTCTTCCCTAAAAATTTCTCATTGTCGTAAAATGGTGGGCAGACCCTGACCACCACCTCTCCACCTTCCACAGGATTCCAGAGCAGTAGAGGACCTAAGGAGTGGCCGGGTCTTTTTGACTTCGGCTTCAGAGCTTTTGGTAGTTCACTAAGACAGTGGAATATAATTTAGTTCTTTCTGTTCCCCGATTCTCCTCCTCCTGTTGTGATGTGGGGGGTGTTGAGTTTTTCTTTGGAGCCTTTATAGCTCTGACTTGTCATCCTTCTTTTTCTTTTTCTTGGCATCATCTGGCACAACTAAGGGGTTGGTGGCCTCTTTCTTCAGGTAAGAAATGAAGTCGCTCACCTCACGACCTCCCTGCAGAGACAGCAGCAGCATATGACAATCAGCAGAGTGCAGGCATGAACTCCGGTAGCTGGTGACTACAGAAGCCCACAACTCACCTCATATCTCTTTGGGCTCGTTTTGCGTCCAGCAGGGGAGAAGTAGATTGTGGGGAATCTGGGGGGAAAGACAGACAAGTTAATAAGTAAATAAAAACAATACAAACTTGTTGACGCACAAATGAAGTCAGAGGGGGGGAAAAAACAATACAGATACAAGACTTACCCACTGACTTCATATGGTGATGGCACATCATTAGCTGTGGCGTCCATTTTGGCAATAACAATGTTGGAATTATCGGCCAGCTGCAGAACAAGAGGTAACCAACCCATTAGGATCAGTTCAGGACAACTAGTCTGTTTTCAGTCCAGTCAAACTTAAACCAATCCTCCTTCTAAAAGGGAAACAAAGGGCTCAGCTAAACAGGATCTGATGGACCATTTCTAAGAAAAAATAAAACTAATGTCCACCTCCTAGTCTGTTCTGTAATGTGACATTTGTTACATTGGGTGTATTTCATTAAATAATTTCAGTATTTTAAAATTAATCTGCTCGACAAGTTATTTGACAGAGAGCAAATATAAAATAATGTATGAAGGCAAACAAAATTGTTTCCTAATTACAACAAAGTGTGCAAAATGCTAAGAATGAAATCACCAAAACTCCATATTAAACACTCAGGATCTCAGTAAAGCAGGGATATTTCAACTAAACAGCACCAAGTGTTAAATGTTGCTGGTTGTCAGACTTTTTCATGACAAGATATTTTTGTTTCACTACATGCAGAAAGAAACATGAGTAGTCCTCTGCCATTAGCTGTCCACCAGCTAACGCCAAGTAAGCAACTCCTAGCCGGACGTTTGTGATCTTCAGAATGATCTGGTTGGTCTGTTTAACTTGCATTGTGTTGGTAAATACCAGCCAAACGTTTCTACTTTCTTAAAAGCACCAATGAACTGAGAGAACTTCCCACAACCCTTCAAAATAAAAGCCAAAGTATTCCCCCAGAGCATAGGGGCTAAAAAAAACAAAACTAAAAAGTTTAAGATGATAAAACTGCTTAAAGTAACATCCTTTTTACAGTCGCAAAAAACACACAAGAGTCTGGATGCTGGGCGCACTGTGGGTCTGGTCTGACTGGTCGGTCTGTGACCTCATTTAATAAAACGCCAGTTATCAAACTTGTTAATATAAGCTCATAATACAGGTTGCACATTTAACATTTCAACATGTAATATTGATAATGTGATCAATTAGCCCAATATAATCATAGGAAAGTTTACATTGTTTCTTGCCTAGTTTAAAAACACATGCTTTATTTTTTGATTAGTTTGCCATCTGTTTAATGTTCAAGTCTGTTAAAATATTTTCACTATAAAATATATAACTAAGAAATGTTTCGGCAGCTCTTTTTTGTAACCGCTATGTCAAATAATATAGTTTTCCTCGACTTTTTTGAAGTTCAAAGTCAACCGTGACGATTGTCCTCACCACTGCTGCACACCTCTCCTCACATGATGCAACATGACCGCAGTCCAAGGATGAACGTCAGGTTTGGTTACAAACAGTTAAAACTGAGACGCTTTTCCAGAGAATTGACCAAAAATCAAAAATGTTCATGAAATAAAGCAGTTTCAGGGTTTTTAAAAAAAAATTGAAGCCAAAAAGTTAGAATATTAAAAACTGATGGTGTTTGACAACAACAAAATATAGATGTTATAAAAGTAAAATCAAAAGCTGGATCCCTACCTTCTCTCCCAGCTCCTTGTATTTGGGCTCCAGGTTCTTGCAGTGTCCGCACCACGGAGCATAAAACTCAATGAGAACATCTTTGCTGTCATCGTTGACGATGGAGTCAAAGTTTTCAGCCACCACAACCTGAAGACAAGTAGACAATGTACTGCATCATCCTGGGATACATCCAAACACTGCGTTCAAACTTCCACAATGAGGTTCTGTTCAGTCCAAACCTGCAGAATATCAGGAGCAAAACCGTTTGTCTGCTTAACTGTTATATTTAGTGATGCACTGATATTAAGACTCTCCTCATCCTCATCCTGTAATATCTGCAAAGGCTGTACGTCAAAGAGGAAGTGGACAGAGGAGCACGGAGCATGGCTGGTGACCAGAAGCAGCAGATTTTCACCCTGTAGGTTTAATCGGTGTTTGGAAACTAAACCAGCAGTCTGTTCTTTTCCTGATCAGTTTTATACTCCCACTGATATTCTAACTACTGATATAAACTTCCTTCCAACTGTTTTCAGACCTAAAGAAGAAATGTTTTAAACCCTTTCCTGTCTTTAATTTATTTACAGTAAACAAAGAACCACAGTGTTTCACAGTGTTGTAATTGTGAGAGTTTTTGTACTCTTAATTTGAAGAAATCTGAACAAAGAAAATTCATACAGCAGCAGGGAAAATAACGCTTTCATTTACAACTTTCATTCACCGTCAGCTTTAAAGGAGGCATTACAGGAATCATCTCACCTTAACAGGTCCATCATTGTTTTCTGGGATTGGTTCTGATTTAAGATAGCGCTTTATCTTCCCATCGAAGTAGTCCTGCAGGAAACGCTCCAGAGCTTTTCCATCTCGGCTGCAGATAAAGAAAATATATATATAGTGATGTTAAAGGAGAGAAAACCCTGAAGATTAAACTTCAGTTTATCATTTGTACTTTCTTTTCAACAGTAACATCCGTCTGCTGTAATCAAAATTGTTCAACTGATTAGGTTATAAACCCTAAAATTCAAAAGTAAACCATCAAAACATTAACGTGATGACTGACGGCTCCAGCGTCTTACAGGTGGACTGATAAATATTCATCAGGAGTTGGCAGACAATGAAGGTTTAAAGCTAAAACAGTAGATGAGCCAACTTCTACGGTTCAGAGTTAACAGCACCTCACATGTAGGGAATAAGACAACAGCTGCATTTAGTCGATGCTAAAAAGCTATGCTGCATCCATTCATCTGGACTTACGTGAACTCCTCTGTCATGATGTATTTGTCTCCCTTGGCAGTGCGGATGGCCACGACCGGCAGCTCTCCTGAGCTGCTGTCCAGGCCGAAGTCAGACAGGTCGTGGCTGAACTGGTTCTTATTGGCTACAGCAAAGTTCAGCTTCTTCCCCTGATCCAGAAAGCCTTTAGCCACCTTCATCACCCTGGATGAGATTCATTTAACTCATTATTTTATATAATTGTGTTCTCACTAAATAAAGTCTCTCTGCCACTCTGTTAAAACTGAGAAGGTCAGCTTTAACTGAGGTCAGGTCGAGGAACGTTAGAAACACCCACCTGTTTCTCCAGTAGTTGGAGCCCTTGGGGTTTTTGTCGTAGTCGACATCATAATAAGCCACCAGCAGGTCTTTCCCCTTCAGCTGGTCTTTGTTGTCGTCCGTCAGATGGGGACAGATTCCAAAGCTGAGATGGAGAGAACGTAAATGCACTTTTTTGTTTTGACTTCAGTAAAATTCTAATAAAAAGGTTAGAGGCGTATAATTTGATCCATGGTTAAAGGTAATCTTATGTTGATTTTTGCCTGTATTTAAACTGCTACCTCCGTCAAGGAACCTGCAGCCTATTTATTTTACCTTTTATGGTCAATGTTTGTTACATTTAATTGTTGAATTAAAACAAAGTTCACACAGATGAGAGTTTATTGTGCTTCTCACAGAACTGGCAGAGACTAGCAAGTGCATCTATTCAATATAAATAAGGATGGCTGCATCTCAACATGTGGGATCTGATATACAGGCAGCTGTGCTACTAATGTCATCAGGTGACAGTTTGTGGGAACGTTTTGAACCACACAGACTACTACACTTTTCTCTTACATCTCTGTAGATTACTGGAGACGTCACCGATTCTGCTGTCTGAACTGCACAGCTAGTTTTACAGGTCGATGCCTAAAAAGTTTCACTTTTAAATACTTGAAGACACCAAATTAATTGTTTCTCTTTCACAGGAAAATGTTTGCACTAAGCCTTTTACTGCCTTAATTCATTACGAGCGTCATGTTTTACTAAAGCCAGTGAGTAGTTTGCTTTAGGGCCTTAAATTATTTTTGCAGGGAAAAACAATGCTAATAAATCCGTCTCCCTATTGCAGCAAATGACACAGATACACATTCTTTAAGGAAGTGACCCATCTTTTGTGTCCAAAAGGGGACCAAGTTAGAGTACTGCAGTCAGGGTGTGGATGGGTAACACTCACATGTTGTCCTGGATGAATTTCTTGATCTTGTTGCTGGTGAATTTGTCCTCGCTGAATTTCACAGAGCTTTCTTCAAACTTGTTGTTGAGACGCGGTGGACGGAACAGGACGACTCCACTGCAGTCAGAGAGGACATATCCTAGTCATCTTGCTGCATCAGCTGCAGTGCTGTTATGTTGTGTCAGCTATCATTTTTATCCACAGAGAAAAGGCAAACTAAAATATAGTGTCATTTTATCCTCAAAACCCATTTCCTTATGTGTCAGATTACTTTTAAATGAAGCGGATTCTAATGTATGGACCAAAAGCAGAAGTACTCACTCTCCACCATGGGTGCTGAGGAGCGCCTCAGAGTTGGTGTGGGCAAAACGATAGTCATCCCTCAAGGCGCTGGCAGCCTTCAGGAACTCCGCCTGCTCTGTGCTCTTGTCATCAGCAAAGAAACCTGAGGGGAAACATCCCGTTCAGATAACCTTTAACATCACTGCAAACCTGGTTGATTAAGGTTTGTGATGAATCTGAAAATGTTGGACACTTATTTACATAATCAGTAACCAGAGTGGCAAGAGGAAATGAAACTCACCAACAACACTGGAATCTTGATCTGCAGTGAACTTTTCAAAGTCTTCAGCAGTCTTGAGCTCCACTGAAGCTGGGCCTGCCTGCTTCTTCAGAAAACTGACAATCCCATCTTTAAAGGGCAAAAGAAAACCAAGATTAACTTAAGATTCCATAGAAAGCACAAAAACTTTATAAACACATGTACTGAATCATATGCCTCTTGAACTTTCACTTTTTGTCATTTTAGAACTACAAACTAGGCTGGATTTGATTGGAATTTGATGTGATAGACCAAGACAAAGTGGTGCAGACCTGAAATGAAAAGGATGACATTTTTAATTGGTTTTGCAAAAACCAGCCGCCACAGAGGCAGTTCCTTCCCCAGGCTCTGATGAACACCGTGCAGACCGAGTAATCAGATACTCTGCTGTGAAACTAAATAAGCATATCTGCTCCATCACAACCTGCCTTCCTCTCTTGTTCTGTTTCCTGTGTATCCCAACAGCATTTCCTGCAACAGTGAAGGGATGTCACTTTTTAAATATACAGAAAACATGGCCCTAGTATCTCACATGACTGGCTCTGACCCGGTACCAAAAGGCCATCAAGAACTTGGTCAAGTTGTTTATGACAATCTGTGGGAACTGAAGACCAAAGAGTTGTGCTGCACTCAGCATCCAGGGCCAGCAGGTGGTTATTTATTTTAAATACCTTGGGACAGAAATTGACACTCAGCTGTCTTTTAATGAGCAGACTCCATTTTTATAAAAGCACAACATCTCCACCTTCTGAGAAAATAGATATTTTAAGATCAAGAAGGATATTTTAACACTGGTTTATAAAGCACTCATTGCTTTCAACATTTCCTGGTACAACTTTCTCACTGTGAAACAATCTAACGGTCCTGATTTACAAACCAAGCCAGCAAAATAATTGGTTCACCTCAAACCTCCCATTCCAAACTGCACAACCGCTCTGACCATGAAGGCCACCCCGATCACCGAAGACTCTTCTCATCCCCTCCATCACCCATTCCAGCTGCTTCATAAAAACCAGTACTGGAAAGCACACAGCTAACCGCAGTCTTGTCAACATATGCCCCCACCTGATTTGGGAGCCTATTCAATGGTTCTAATGTGTAATGCTCTCCTTGCTCAGCCTGTCAGTGTAGGAGCAAGGCTACGTCTTGGTAGGTTTGTAGTTTTGCCATTCTTGTAGCGAAATGCAATGTCCAGATGATTGAGTGAACCATCATATGTCTAAAAGGTTGGGATGCTGTTTTATAACCTAACAATGCTTTTAATGTCTTCCAGGTCACTCCCTGACCTGTCTGTTGTGTTTCTTGGTCTTCATGATGCTGTTTTTTCCCCACCAATGTTCTCTAACAAACCTAAGGCCTTCCCAAGACAGCTGGATCTAGGCAGGGATTTTAATTGCACAGGGGAACCCCTTTAGTAACTAGACGACAGGAACTGGTTGCACTGTATTTGATTTAGGGGTATCAGAGTACAGGGGGCAGAATACTAGTGCGGATTTCTCATTTTTATTTTTTAGAAACAGTAGAAACCCATGTATCCCTTGGCTTCTACTTCACAATTATGCACAAGTTTTTGATCGTCTATCATAATATCCGTATAAAATACATAGGAAAAAAATATGTAAAATACCTGCAGTTCTGGGACCATCATAGGGACCAGATTCTTCTCCATCCCTGAAGATCTTCAGGGTTGGATAGCCACTGACACCATATTTGCTGCATGTGTTGCTGTTGGCTGTGCAGTCGACCTGCACAGGAGCAAAACAGTTAGAAGTGCAAGAGACACTACAGATTGGAAAGTTAGACAAACTGTATTGCACAGTACCTTGACAAGAGAAACGGTGCCTTTTAGTCGTGTGGCTGCTGCCTCGTACTCGGGTGCAAGCCGTTTACAATGACCACACCTAAAAGGACAAATAGGACATGGACAACTCAAACAGGAGAACAATTTACAAATGGGATTTAAGGCAGGGAAGAAGCTTAAGGAAAATATCTACTCATCTTACTCTAAGAAATGTTTTACTTCTGCAAAGTACTAGCTCACACCACTCTAGACAATGAAAATACAAGCACATTTTTAGAATAGAAAATTCTCTATTGATGTTGCATTCTTTCTGCACATACAAAAATAGGTTTTTTCGCAAAGCTGTAAATACTCCTATCTAAAAAACTAAAGCTCTTGATTAATGTCTATTTTTTTTATAATTTCATTGAACCAAGGACATAGGAAAAACACTTAATACATAAGTACATGATAGCAACATTAAAAATCATACAAAATATATACACTGATATAAAATTCTCTTTTTCATCTATAAGTAGGAAGTTAAAGAGTCCAGATTTTTTCTAGATGTGAACTGTTGAGATTATTGCCACAGGTATCAGACTCAGATATTGAGTTAATCAACTGCAACGGGGTTTCTTGGTGCCCAACCTAAACTTATGAATCAAAAGATATAGAAAATATATATTATAGTAGATTAGGATACAAGTCAATATAAATAAGAGGCTACAATGACAGCAAATGAAGCCAAACAGGATATTTTCAAATCAATGTGTAGCTCACTAGTTTTGTTTTTAACATATTGAGATAGGAAATATATATCTTTTGAATTCAGTCCACAGGAAAATATGCACCGATTCAGGCTTAAACTCTTGTCAATTGTTTTTATTGTTTTTACATTAAAACTTTTTTAATGGGACGTTTCAGCCCATTTTAATTTATTTGCTCAGGTTTGGCACCAAATATACACGTCGAATATGCTGTTGACCAATCAGAGGTGGACAACAAAACTTCAACAGCCAATCGTAGCGTTACAACTATGACGTGACACGCCCCCCAACTTCCTTATAGCCTTATTTACTTGTATTAAAAAGATTTACAACACCTGAAATAGATGGTAATCAGTATTTATGCTACATTTTAACAGGTGCTATGCTCATTAAGCAGTAAACCTTTCAGTCATTTAAAATTCCGCAATTAGTACAGCTCTAGGCTTCCACCGCTAGCTAACATTTGGTCTGGAGCCAAAAAGCAGGGTTTGACAGCCCCTACTACAATAAACACTAATTATATCCCCCCAAATAAACTAAATAAAAAGGCCCATACAGTGAAAACATTTTCAAAAATACCCACTTTTGCAGAGTGGAGACTATTTTACCGCGAGGCGACAGCGTCCGTTCATTAGTATTTTTTTCTAAGCTTGCTAACAAACGGCACCATTGCGATACTCGGAATGAAACCTGCAGGAACTCACCAAGGAGCAAAGAACTCGACGAGAGCGAGTTCATGGTCTCCAATACTACTTTCGAAATCGTCATCTGTGTATTCCAGCACATCACTGGCCCGGCTGAGCCCGGCGAGAGCGACCAAAAATAACAGCCTCAACATGGCACACCGAGAAGGCTAAACGTCTCGTCGCCTCAGTGACAGAAAAACGTCAGGTTGCAGATGTGAGCCGTGGCTGCCCCGTCTTCAGCTCTCCAAAAAGCCGCAGGATACTCCGATAAGGCAGAGCCTGAATGGACTGATAGAGAAAGAGAAAGGGGACGGAGGAATCGGTGAAGACGCTCACAAGCAGCAGGGCCTTGTCTCGTAATCATAGTGTGGCAGCCTCCCATTGGTCTAATCATTGCGCCACTCAGCTCTGATTAACCAATGAGGCATCAGAAAATAAACCGTTGAGGCATTTGGGCCAACCAGGAACCGAGAAAAATCAAAGCGCAGTTTTCCACACGCGGAAATGAAAATGTTAACACTGGAAACCATTGATTGTATATGAAGTGCACAAAAGATAAATGTGTCCCTGACATCTGACAAATATTGTGTTTTCTTTACGATCTACGTATATCTGCTCAACTCTAGGGCCAATTCAACACTATGGTAAATCTTAAGTTTGTGTTGAAAATTGAGTTTCAGGGAGAATACCAGCGAGACGACCCAGTTTATAAAATCGCACTGCAGTGCCTTGCAAAGGTATTCGCACTCCTTGAACTTTTTCACATTTTATCTGGTTGCAAAGCACAATTCAATGTAGTTTACTAGTATTTTATGTAATAGTCCAACACAACATAGCTAATGGAAAAGTAGTGATCAATGCTTTACAAATTTTTCTGATAAATAAAAAAATCTGAGATCAGTGGCATGCATTTATGTTCCGTCCCTTTTAATCTGATATTTCTAAAATCTCTAAATGAAATTCAGGCTAGAGGTCTTCAACTCAAGACCTAGAGAGCTAATATGCTGCAGCTTTTAGATGCATCCCTTCTCCAACATAGCTGAATCAAATGAATGGCTCGTTACCGGGCCTTGGCAAACTTTGGTATGTTGAAGAGGTCATTTAATCATTTGATTCAGCTGTGTCGGAGCACGGACCTATCTAAAAGTTTTAGGGCAGTAGCTCTAGAAGACTGGAGTTAGAGGCCCCTGATCCTGGGTAACCAGATGCCTTCAGAACCAACCTGTGCAAAGCTGGTAGAGACATACCCCCCAAAGACTTGCTGTAATTGTAGGCAGCACAACGTGGGTCGACAAAGTACTGACTCAGGAGTCTAAATAGAAGACATGACACAATCCTCAGATTTTTTACATGTTCGAAATCTTTAAAACTTCTTCTTTCGCCTCCATAAACCTTCCAAACAAAAATCAGATTATCAAGTTGATTAAAAAAAACCTACTAAATAAAATGGCTGTCTCATGGTTATGGGAGCAGGATTTTGTTTCTGTATAGAACAAATAAAAATCTCAAGTTTTTACAGAGAGAATAAATGCAATGTTTTAAATTGAACCTTTTTTTATTTATGGACTTGGGGGGGGGGATGACATTGTACCATTGGTGTCATTATGTTGTGGAAGTTTCGTATAAATATGACATAAAGGTACAAGGAAAATCTTGTAAAATCAGCCATTTAATTACTTTTATTTAAAACCGTGTTCATTTCTGATTGACATTATATGTAGCCATTATGGAGGGCATGTGAAATGCCCTGTTGCTGACCCCTGGTCTAGTGCTTCAAACCTAAGTTGAACCTCAGTCTGGCTGTCAAAGCAGGTCTCTGCAGCCTCTGTGCCATGTAGGTGTTGTGGAAAAACCAAAGCCACTGGAATTATGTGTACTAGAGTCATTATTGAGAAGTAATTTTTTTTTATTTTTATGAATGGTCGTTGTGTACATTGTTTGCTGTTCTTTCCAGTGGTCTGACCTTTTCTGAGCACGGACCTTTGAATCTTGACTGAACTAAATAAACAGGAGAGTTACCAAATGACATTAGTTCTCTTTCCATGGTTTTTAACAGCCTGATGAAAGGGGCAACCTTCTTTTATTCATAACACACCTAGATCATGCAGTTAAAAAAAACAGGTACAATTCTGTTCATTTTAAAGTTATTCTTAAGTTATCAGGGCAATGTAAACACAAATAAGTACATACAAATGCTGTCCTTAGAGGATATTAAATGTTACAGTCTTAGATAACCAACACATGATGATGCTGCACATTATTCGACAAAAACTAAGACAAAATACAGAAACAATGAGTAAAAAACTAAATTCAATGATCTTTGAACAACCACCCAGCAGCAG
Organism: Crenichthys baileyi; assembly: GCA_036173005.1. NCBI lineage: Eukaryota > Metazoa > Chordata > Actinopteri > Cyprinodontiformes > Goodeidae > Crenichthys > Crenichthys baileyi. Next base: position 150,367 of record JAHHUM010001863.1, on the reverse strand, counting down.
TAAGATGCAGCAGTTGTCTTCTGACTGACCTGTAACCCTCCAGTCTGGTGCTATTTTGACCCGTTATTTGTTTTTCATTTTAACAGTTCTGCTCCAGTTCTTCAAGGTTTACATTCAGTAATTTACTAAAAGCTGTCTTGAATTGGTCTGAGGTCTCGACACTGACTGGTCCACTGAAACACCTTAATTCTTTTTTAAGTCAATCTGTCGTAGATTTGCTGCTATACTCAAGATTGGCATTCTGTTGCATGGCCCAATTAGGGCCAAACTTTAGCCATTAGGCTAATGGCCTCAGAAAACTCATTTCAGAAAGTGAAACTCATAAATTATATAGATTAATTACCCATACAGTGAAATATGTGCAATATTTCAAGCCTTTACTTCTTGTAATTTCGATGACTATGGCTTACAGATATTAAAAACCCAAAAATGCATTGCCTCAGAAAATCAGAACATTACATAAGATCAATAAAAAAAATAGTACTTTAAACAGAAATATCAGGCTTCTCAAAAGTATTTTTATTTCTATGTACTCAATACTAGGTTGGACTTCTTTCATGAATTACTGCATCAGTGCGGCGTGCGTGTGTCTGGTGTCTCTCATCTTCCTCTTGACCAAACTCTAGTTTCCCTGTGGAGGTTCAGTTCAGGCCAGTTTACTTGCTGGGAAATTATATCAGCATCTCCATAAAGCTGATCAGCAGAAGGAAGCATGGAGTGCTTGAATATTTACTGGTAGATGGCTGTGTTGACTGTGAACTTCAGATAACCCAGTGGACCAACACCATCAGATAACGCGTAGGGGCTCTTGATGTGCTGACTCCAGCCTCTGTCCACTCTCTTCTTAAATTTATTTTCCTTGACACTCCTCTCAAAACTGCAATTATCCCTGTTGCTGGTGCACCTTTTCCTACCAAACTTCTTCCTTTCGCTCAATTTTCTAATATACCTGGATACAGCCCTGTGTGGACAACCAGCTTTTTCAGTAATGCACGGTGGCGCAGTTAGTAGCACTGTTGCCTTGCAGCAAGAAGGTCCTGGGTTCGATTCACGGCCAGGGGTCTTTCTGCATGGAATTTGCATGTTCTCCCTGTGCATGCGTGGGTTCTCACCGGGTACTCCGACTTCCTCCCACAGTCCAAAGACATGCCTGTTAGGTTAATTGGTCACTTTAAATTGCCCTTAGGTGTGTGTGTGTGTGCATTGTTGTTTGTGTGTTGCCCTGCGATGGACTGGCGACCTGTCCAGGGTGTACCCCGCCTCTTGCCCATAGACTGCTGGAGATAGGCACCAGCTCCCCCGCGACCCACTATGGAATAAGCGGTAGAAAATGACTGAGATTTTTATTTTGTGGAGGGTGTCAATGACTACCTTCTGGAGATGTGTCCAGTCAGCACTCTTCCCCATGATTGTGTAGCCTACTGACCCAGACTGAGAGACCATTCAGAGGCTCAGGAAACCTTTGCAGGTGTTTTGAGTTGATTAGCTAATTAGAGTGTGACACCACGAATGTTTAACTTTCTCAAAATTTTCAAAGTTTCAATTACAAGAAATAAAGGCTTTATTTCATTCTATGTGTAATGAATCTATATAATATATGGGTTTCACTTTCTGAAATGAGTGACAAAAACAATTGAACTTTTTCACTATATTCACTTTTTTTAGATGTACCTGTATATGCTGACTTTGTTTTCATCAGATTTCATCAAGATAATAAACAAGGGATTTTATATGTGGGATGAACCATGTGTTCTAAATTTTTACCTCTTGTATATGCGGAGGCAGTATAAACCAGTGAGACTTGCTTTATTTGTGTAAGATACATAAAGTGAAATAAAGTCATTGTTATTTAGAATAAACTAACTAAATCCAGCTGAATTCACAAATCTTTTATTAAGCGCGTATATTTTGAATGACTCTCAGTAGAAAAGCAGTAGAAACCTAATCTGGCATGATTTGCTCTCCTGTCTGAGTGAAAGTGCTTTCGATTTGTAAATTTGGCAATTATACAGGCAGCCAGCAGGTAGCGCTCTCTGCCAGTAACTCAGCTTAAGTCTTCAGTATAAAGGTATCTTATTTCTCTCAGTCTCTGCTGATTAAATATTTAGTTTCATTTTACTCGAACATAGGTTTTATTCTAGTTATAAACTGTAGGCCTAACAATGACAATTATACAAATAAATCTGTTATCACTATTAGTGAAGTCCTTTATTTCATTTATCTGAATTTATATTTAGTTTCTTTGGAAACTGAACTAAAATAGTGTTTTTTACTTTGGCCGGGACAAGTAACCATATTCACTGCAAGACCAGTAGAAGACAAGACACAGGAGTCTCATTCAAACAAACATAGACGACACGCTTTGCTAAAAAGTTACTGACTAATATTGTAATCATGTATCTCTAAGAAACGAATTCATGTAAATACATGTTTGAAAAATGTTTACAAGAACATAATTGAACGTTTTAGTGTGCACCTAAATGTTTCAGCTCAATAAAGAGATTTTAAAACCAGACAAAGCTTACCAGAGTAACTACAAAATGCAGTTTTATTTCATTTATTAAAGGAAAAGGCCACCCAGACAAATCTGACCCTGAGTGAAAAGGTAATGGTCACCTGAATCTAAGAACAGGTTGTGCCACCCTTTTCTGGCAACAAGTGCTATCAAGCTGGCAATGAGTCTTTTACATCATGGAGGAATTTTGGTCGGATCCTCTTTGCAAAATTTTTTTTAACTCGACCACATTTGAGGGTTTTCCAGCCTTTTTAAGGCCATGACACAGCATATTAAATGGATTTGACTGGACTTTGACTAGGCCACTTGCCAACCTAATTTTTGTTTTAAACCTGCTGGTGTGCTCTGGATTGTTGTCCTGCTCCATAATCCAAGAGTTATTGAGCTCAAGGTCACTAAGCAATGGTCAAACATTTTCCTTCAGGATTTTGAGGTATAAAGCCGAATTTAGGATTCCATCAGTTACACCTAGTCGTCCAGGTCCTGAAGCAGCAAAGCAGTCCCAGACCATAACACTACCACGACCATATTTAACTGTCCACTCGTTATTTTCCCAAAAGATGTTTGGCAAATGTGAAATGGGCCTTTGTGTAGTTTTTGGGCAGCAGTGGATTTCACCAGGAACTCTCCCATGGATCCCATTTTTACCCAGTCTCTCCTATTGTTAAATTATAAATGCTGTTACCTGAAGCAGCTGAATTCTGCTTTGCTTTAGATGCTGTTCTGGGTTCTTCTGTGACCTTCTGGATGAGCCATTGGAGTAATTTTGATACACCAACCTCTCCTGGGAATGTTCACCGTTTCATGTTTTTTCTATTTGGGAAAAAGGACTATCTGTGTGGGTTGCTGGAGTCCTAAAGGCTTTGTAACTTCGGATCAGGGTCTAACATATTGTTTTTAGTGATCTTTATGCCTGCTTCATGTTGTAAACCAGGTTCTATTTGAGTGACCTTTGATTGTGCATGTCTGGCAGTATTCCAGTCCAGGTTTGTCTGGTGAAATTGAGCTTTGCTTTCAAAATAAAAATTGGTTAATTTATTATTTAACTAGGGGAGTAATTACTTTTTCTACATGGGGTCAGCTTGGTTTGGATCGTTTTTTACTCTTAATAAATGAAATCATAACCTGGGAACAGTTTATTGTATTTGCTCTTTTGATTTTTGTTTAATTTTTAAAATTGGTTTGATGATCTGAAATATTCAAGGAACAAAACGGATGCCTTTGCCCAACCAGAACTAATATTGGTTCAAAAGCTACACGGTTCTATGGTGGAAAGCTTGTCAAAGAGTTGTGGAACATCTTAGAAAGCCTGTTTCTCTCATTGTGTCTCATTGTGGCAGGTCTGCAGATCAGCGAGCCGTGGTAATCCTTCAGTCCCATGATGCCTTTCCTTCAGACCTGCTGCTGTTTACTGTAAACTGTAGCGCTGAGATAGAAGCTACAGAAGTTGAAAGACATGATCTTGCAGCTAAATGAGTCTAAGAGCACCCACCTGCTTTTATTCAGTAGGTGGACCTAATTAAGCCCATGTATGATGACAATGCGTGCATAGAGCAGCTTGCACTAACAGAAGTAGATTACATAGCAGTAGAGCAAAAGATAAACATTTTATTTCCAAAACTTGCGTTTTAAAAATATGCAATCCATCTGTGCTGTGGAGAATTTCTCTCTCTTCCCAAAAAGCCCCATCGTAGCCCCTCTGCTTCACAGAAGGGGTTGTCATGACAACCGTCCTGCTCCTCTGCCACATTTGGAGCAAGGAGAAGAGGAGACGTCCACCATGGTATGCTAGTGACATGCTCTGACTGCCCAGAGGCGCAGAGTGAGGGAGGAGCAGGAGGAAATCTGTGCATATTTAGGACATCAGAACCTTCTTCCAGAACCCTTTAGAGAAAGAGAGAAACTGCTCTCTCATGCCTCACACCACCTACAGTTGACGTCTCAGCTGTGTCTCCTCACAACAGTGAAAGCCTTGTTGTCCCGTCAGCTGCCAGACTGAAACACTGGGAAATCTGCTGGCTGTTTCATCACAACAAGAAAATATCTGTTCATTCACAATGGGACAAAGCACTTGCTACAGACTTCCTACACTGCAGAGAAATGGCTTTTAACATCCAAAGCTTTGGGCATACCCTGGAGCATTTGGATGTAGCTACTGATACTTGCACAGTGAAAGATGAAATCCATGTCTGGATGGAAAGTAGGACAAAGTGGAGCAAAATAATATTATTTGGTGTAGAATGTAAAATAGCTAGGCATGGTAGTTTTTACTCAGACAAAAATACTGTATCAGCTGCAGAACATTCAAAGCCGAGGTTTTTCATGTTCTCACTTCTTCATGGCAGTGAGAAAATGCACGTGTGTTTAAACTAACAGAACTTTTTATTATATTTGAACATCAACACTCAGAGGAACAGTATAAGTGGAATATCCTAAAGGCTTTCTGACAACAGGGTCATTGTGGCTCAGGATTTCAGGCTAGCATGTAGAGAGGATTAGAACACTAGAATTTGTAACCAACTAAAATAAAAACAACTCCTGTCCTTTCACTAAGGTTTACACAGACTATGTATGTAATGTATATAATATGCGATGCCTTTTAACAGTATTTATTTATTAAATTTTTCACATATCGTCACCTTAAACATCACTGTGTTTTATGGCAATCTGTGAATCACATGCGATAGACCAACACAAAGTAGTGCATATTTGTATCGTAGATGACGTCACTGACACACGTTTTCAGTTATTTTACAACTAAAATAGGGCCTGCACGGTGGTACAGCTGTTGCGTTGCAGCAAGAAGGTCCTGGGTTCGAATACCAACCTGAGGTCTTTCTGAATGGAGTTTGCATGTTCTCCCTGTGCATGCGTAGGTTCTCTCTGGGTACTCTGGCTTCCTTTCAGAATCCAAAAACATGACTGCGTGTTCGTGGATAGCTGTTTATCCTGTGTGTGTCTGTGTTGCCCTTTGATGGACTGGCAACCCACCCACGGTGTACCTTTTTTCTCCCCAAATGGGGAGTAGCGACATTATACATTTTACAAAGATCTGTCCATCTAAAGCCGGGTCAAGGAGTGCATTAATCATAGAAGCAACCCACGGTTAAGCCCAAAGTTACTCAGAACCCAGGCGGATTTAGATTTAAAATGATCTTTAATCAACAAATACATTTTTTTCAGTTTGAAAATAAGATATGCTTGTCTTAAATTAAAAACAAAAATGTAAAAGGAGCATTTTATTAATTAGCATGTCAAAAATTATTCACACCATTTCTCAATAATCAATGGAAAACTCTTTACTCACATTACAGCAATCAAACCCATGTTATAATTGTTGAATTGTTTTTCCATATATCCACTGGTATATTGATGGTTCATCTTTGATTAGAAGCACCAGGTTAAGGTTATATTTAGCTCCCTCCACAGATTCTTGGACTCATCTCAGGACTCTAAAACATTATTATTACATTGAGTCAGAAGAAACATGTTAGTAAATTTAATGTTTTACTTTAAATCTAAATCTGCCAGGAAAATGATTAATCTTGGGCTTAACTGCAATTCTATACAGGTCAGGTAGGAAAATATGTTGACACAACAACTATCTGTTTTGCACTCTATAAATATGGCCACAGGCAAAGGCAGCATGAAACCACTGATTGAACCATGAGGAAAGGAAGCCGTAGGAAGTCCTGTTTGCCAAAAGCCAAGTAGAGGACACGGGGAACATGCAGAAGAAGCTATGTTACCCTGCAGATCTTCCTGAACACACAGTCCTTACCTGATGGCAGTGGCAGCATTATGCTGTGGAAATGCTTTTCTTCAGCAGTGACAGGGAAGTGGATAAAAGCTGATGGGAAGATTAATGAATCCCAAAACAGGGCAGCAGTCAAGGAAGAAAAACGTTTGGAATTGGAAGGCTGCAAAAGACTTGAGACTAGGAGAGAGGGTCATCTTTCAGGAGGCCAATGAGATCATGTGTTAGAACGGCCCAGTCAAAGCCCAGCGCTAAATCCAATTAATTGTGGCATATCTTAAGATTTTAAATTCAGACAACAATCCAAACTGACTCTGCTTGAGCTATTTGGCAAAGGAAAGTGGATAGAAAGTTCTGTAAGAGCTGAATACAAAAACACGCCACACTTTTCAGATTTGTTTTTTGCAAGAAAATTTTAAAAGCATTTTCCCTTCTCTTTACAATTAAGCACTGCTTTGAGATGGTCTATCACATAAAATCCCAGTAAAATCATCCCAGAACAGGAGGTTTGAGGATTATAAATGCTTTTACAAATCTACTGTAAGCATTTGAATTTCTAACTGAACTGAAGAAATCCTGATCATCTTCAGATCTCATGTCTGTATGGAAACAGGAACCTTCTTGTGTAGTGTTTAATACAGGTTTATATTAAACCTTTTACTAAAGATGGTCACATGGCACCAACAACCTATGCTAATCACAGTTATGACCTGAAAGCTTAGTTGTCATGGTTACCTAAATCTTGGCCTTCTTGTTTGTGAAAATAAATCCTCACTGCTTTTCAAAAAGCTTGTGGAGAAGCTAAAAAAACTGTAGTTCATTTAGAAATGAAAAACAAACAGAGGAGATACTGTTAAATAGATGATTTGTTTAATAAAAGACATGACAGTGAGACAATCTGTTATGGCTCAAACGATATTGCTTCAGGAGCTTACAGTATGGAGCCCGACCCGGCCAGTGTGACAAGGTGTCACAGAAACACATCCTCTGAAGAAAACACGTCTCTTCAATGTACAGTTTGTAAATCTACATTCAAAATCATTAAACGTTGAAAAAGAAACTATGTACACACAATCCACGATGGAGACTATAGCACAGATGGATGGACAACACAAGCACCAGGTAATAGGTCATCACTACGATGGAGTGAGGGGAGGTGATGGACGGTACAGGACATGCGGCAGAGTAAAGGTGGATGGAGTGGGAGAGGGAGTGTTGTTTTTTACTTTTTGGCCATGCAGAGAAGCAGATCTTTGTTTTATTAAAACAGCTCCGCATTTTACATAAGTCTTTAAACAACTGTTATCCTTTTAGAGCAGGATTAGAATCGGGAGCGTTTTCAATTTTAAAGAAGTTCTGGGATCCCAACATTGCTCAGCCAGAGAGTTACATATAACAAATATAGATGAAATTATAGAGTATACTGTAGAGCAGGGATGGGTGGTTGATTACATAGGTAGCATAGTGATAATAATATTAATAATTAATGGGACAATGACATAGATAGTTTTAATATCTATGGCCACAAGGCAGGGTGTTTGTGCATGTGTGTTTGCCCAGAGGTTTGTGTGCAGCGATGAAGGATCAGTGTCTACTTGAACTGCTTAAGGGGTGGGGGCACCTTGATCTCCTGGCCTTTCTCCAGTCTCTTCTCACACTCAATTAGGTAGTTGACACCATCGACCACAGTCTGCACCAGCTGGACCTAAGTAAGAGACACATCACATTTATATCCTGTGATTTATTTTGCATTAAAAACTGCTAAACCTTTCCTTACTACACACACAAAATCAAACAATTAAAGCATTTCCCCCAACATCTGTGATTATTTGACTGCTATTTGATTCAATGAGTAATAAATTCATAAAAAAATTTATAAAACTTAAAACTATTTTTTTAATTATTTGATCATGCAATCTTTTAGCCTCAAGTCAGAGCTGCTGCCACTGGCTGTAGATAATCAGCAACAAGCAACCCTGAACCATGGACACATATCTTACAGAGGTTATCAACTATAAACATAAGTGGCCTGCTTTTAACGGGGAAGAAAGAAGAAACTAAACCCGTCTTTTAAGATTATTAAGATTAGGTAAAACAAAGTACAGCTCACACCCAAAATGTTGAATACAGATGTATAAACCTTCGCATACATAACTAAGAAATTGTATAGAACTGTCCCTGTTAACATTTAGTTATAGTTCTGTGTATTATTCATGTTAAATAAGAATTGGAAACAGATGTTCAGTTTTTCCCATGGTTGTCGACCAGGACATGAACACAACAGTTCCTTTTTTATACAGAAAGAAACACTAGATAATAATAATTTCATTCATCACTATATACCTACAGTAAAAGTGCCCTAGCTTATAAAAACCTCCTCTGAGCTAATCCATCATTAACAAATGTCTACAGTAGCCAGGGAGAGACAAAACACACCCTGGATTTGACCTTTCTTTGTTTTCATTTTCAGAAACTACTGCAGTTTTTCCTGCATACTTGCAAGCATTGAGTGGAGAAGGATTCATTCATTTCCTGATTATTGCGAAATTCATACAAGGGAGGATTTATTGAGAAATCCTCTTATTTTCCATGAACAGTGAGCTTTCACATGTTCTCATTAAAACTAGCAACAAATTATCTAAAAGAATAATAGAACAGAACAGTTTTCACAACAGGAAAATAAACACATCTAAATCTATAACGTAGCACATAAGCAGGACTAAGATGGCAATTCAATACTTAATTTGTGTTCTCCAATTCGGGCCCACAATGCACAGTGGCTTTTGGATGTTTACTTTCTATTCCAACAAAAATGAATTTCCAATGTTCTAATCAGGCTCTGCAGAAGCAAAATCAGGCTTGTTGAGGCAGGAATACATCTCAACCACGCAGCAGTCTGTCAGTTAGCCAAACAGCAGGGGTATAGACTGCACCAAGAAATCAAAGAGGCCTCGGTCATCAGAGTCGCCTCAACAAGCTAGATATGTTACAATACATCTAATAATTCAGATAAAGCATCCTGTTGGCTCATCTGGAAAATATACACCAAATAAGCAGAATTGCATTTTGTAGCTTTCTTGAAAGATGCTTAAAAAAAACTAAAACAGTTCCAGACTATTTAAACATTGTGTTAATTGGTTTTGACCACTCAAATTTACATCAACTGAATGCATTTATTATTAACTGATACTGAACTCCAGTGAAACAGTTCAGCATCCAAATATAATTGACTGATAAAAGATTTTAAAAAAGTCACCTACACGTCACATTTTCCCTACCTCTGACTGTCCCAGGCGGTCCAGGTTGGAGATGTCAAACACACCGCCTACAGCAGCGGTGTCCACACCACCGGTCCCGCGCTTCTGCAGACGCAGGTTATCTAGGATCTTACTGAAGCGGGGATCCTGTAAGGTAGAGGAAAGGAGTCATCCTGAACACTGTCAAACACAAATTCCCAAAATACCCACATTCAGCACCAGGTATCTGCTGGCAGCTTTCATAAATCTGGAGGTTTACTGCCAGTGTGTAATAAAGAAACTCTCCCAAATAACCAGGTGAAAAGTAGCATAGAAGCTTTCAAAAACATGTAATCTAAATATGTTCGGTAAAACAAATACAATGGGACTTACAAAACCTTTTTTAACATTTTGACACAACCACACACATCAATGTCTTTTTAATGGGATTTTATGTGACAGAACAACACAAGGCAGCAAAACATTTAAGGACCCAGCAAACACGGAAGAAGGTCCTCCGATCAGAAAGACTCTACGGGCGACAGGAAGCCAACACTGCACATCTCCCTGAACACAACATCTCCACCGTGGCAGGTGGTGGCAGCAGCATCATGATGTGGGGAAGCTTTTCTTAAGCAGCAACAGGAACGCTGGCCACTGGTATTGGGAACATAGATGGAACAGAGGCAGCAGAAAACCCAGGGAAGAGGTTCACCCTCCAGCAGGACAGTGGCACTAAACAGTAAACCAGAGCTACAAAAGAACAGCTAAGATCAAAGCATATTCATGTGTTAAAATGCTCAAGTCAAAGTCCAGACGAATACCCAGTTGAGCCTGTGACAAGACTGAAAAACATCTGGTCATAGATGCGCTCCATCCAATCTGACTGAGCTTGTAATGTTTTGCAAAGAAAGATTTTCGGTCTCTGGATGAGCAAAGTTGGTCTAGATATAACCCAGTTTGCAGCTGTAATGTGACACAATGTGGATAAGTTCAAGAGATAGTGATACTTTTGGAAGAAACTGTATGTGTCATCTTGTAGTTATAGGCATTTAAACCATTCTCTAAGCTAAACAGTCAAATGACATTTAAAACAGACTCTGCTGCTTGTCAGATTTGCACATTTTCTGGAGAAGCAATGACAAAAAGACACGTAAAGATGTTAGTTTTTCATCAGGCTCTGATTCAGCGTTTGTGTTACCTTGCTTAGCAGGGGCAGTTTAACATGGACACCAGCCCTGAGTCCAGTTCCCAGGTTGGAGGGGCAGGTCAGGACGTAGCCAAGCCTCTCGTTCCACATGAACTCCCAGCCTCTCTCCTGGATCAGACGCTCCACCTGATGGGGCATTACCATTGATATATATTACTGGATTGAACATCGCCTATTAGCTGCAATAGATAGTGACGTGCGCACGCAGGCGCCATTGCTATTCTCATATCAACCAAACCACGCTGTTCTGATGCAGGATGAGCGTGCATCTGTCACAGACGGTGGTAGCGCCCTTATTTCTTATCTAATTTATATAAAATATGGTTCAAATTAAAGCAGAGAAAATTGCTGATGTTCTGATAGATAGAAACATGTATTCTCCGTTAACACAGATCTAGAAGCAGTGTGAGAACTGTGCATTATAGCGCTGACCGGTATCCCTACTGTGCTGCACATATCGCCATGCTGTGGATTGATTTTTAAGAGCTTAAGCTGCATAGTTGTGATTATTGTGTCAGTTTGTTGCTTTCTGGCCTTGATGCTGGAATTTCTACAATGAGAGATTAAAAGAGGGTTCATGTGACTCCTGTCACCAGGGGCGGCCTGGTCATCGGGAGCGCCAGGATATTTTCCAGTTCACATGGATCCAAAGGCTCGGTTCGTGCCTGATTTTTTAAATAAACAATCTATACTGTTCATTTTCTGATGCTGTCTGTCGAAGCGATGCAGAGACACACACACCAGGTTACGTGCCCGTCCCCATAGCTTGTAAAATGGAGCGAGAGGGAAAGCCAGAGAGGAAAGGAGGCGCAGAGAGGGAGAGAATGAAAAGATGAAAACACTGGCAGCCGATGCAGCAAAATGCTAGAATGAATATTTGTTCCTAAGGGAGCAGTTAGGACATAAACACTAGTGGCGGAGAGTGAAAATGCTGACATTTCATGTAAATTATACGTCAATTACATTCAGGTCAACCTGTCAAAGCAGTATGTTATTCTACTCACAGAACTTTATTGGCCTTTAAAAAGAACCAGTTCTGTGTTCTTCTGAGGATGCTTCTGTTTCTGCAGCAGTCCTGACTCAATGCATAGCTATGGCGCCTGTGTGTCATGCTGTAGTCATGTGGGCATTACTTCCACTAAGCACGTAACAGCATTTCATTTTTTTCTACAAAGATTCCATGTAAAAAAAATATATCTTTTCCTTGTATGACTGTGAAAGTGGGAGTGGGACATCAAACCAAAAACGTGTGTAGGAGAGCCGCCTGTTAGTTGTGCAACAGTGCAGCACCACAAGCTGCATTGCTTGTCCTTTGCTCTTTGACTAATGGGGAACATGGAATGTTTGAATAAATAATTTATGTTCACATGACCATTTTTGGACAGTGTGTTCTTTATGTCTGTCAACAGGCTTTATTTTAGAAGGAGACGGAGGACTTATGTGACCAGTTTCCTGCTTTTAGACAAACCTAAATCCCCCTCATTGAATTTATAAAGCCGTCTAAGAGCAGAAACAGTCCATAATAACAATATCCACCATCTATATTAGATAATGCAGAGCAGATTATTTCTGGGCTGTATTTCAAATTGGCTGAATTTAACTCAGTACAAGCACCAGATACTTTTAGTAAATATCACACACACTGACAAATATAGCCTAGGATGGCTGTTTACTCTCTGTTTTCACTCAAGATCATAAATAATCTAGAAGGATCCATTCTCAACTGCAACCACATCTTACCTCTTTGAGGCCTTTGCAGAACCTGTCGAAGACCCTCTTCATGTTACCTCCCTTCTCCATGGAGATAACTCTGGTGTGATCCTCCTCATTGACCCAAATCAAAAATGTCTTCTCATTGTTGTGCCTGCGCAGAGGGAAGTTATTTGCTTAATAAACAGCTCAGATCCATGTTATTTAAGCACGTTCTGCCCTTTACAGCGGCACCAACCTACATTGTCAATCAAAAGCTCACATTCAGTCATTGTTGACATAAATTACACTTCAATGGCCTTTAAAACCAAATGTATACTAGATTGGTTGGTCAGTTCCCATGTGTGTTTAGGGTCATCATTCTTTGGGACAGCTTTGTCAAAGTTTCTCTCACGTGACCCAAAATAGTTCAGGGTGTTTAGGAACCACCCAGGAACCGCAAGCATGGTGGTGGTACTACGATGCAAAGCATGGTCCCAAACAAACATAAAAACTGGTTTTGGAATGAGTAAAGCTGGGTAACATCAAGCTTCTGGGGTCTCTTGTACAAAGACTTAAATGCATTCGCAACTAAAACCTGTCGTATGCTAACAATCAAGAAGGTACACGCACAAAAAGATCCAGATGTATAAACCTTGATCCAAGCAGAATGTCTTTGTACGTCCCAATCAACATGGAATTGAGCACACATGTCGGATTACCAGACTGCTCCTTAAAAAAGCCTCTATTTATGTATGCAAACCAATGTAAATAAACTCGGTGTGTGTGTGTGTGCTTCTCCTGGCTGCACGGTCAAAACTCATGTCTTCTCGCTAGAAGAAGAGGAATTTAATGAGCTATGAGTTGGAGATGCCCCTTAATGAGGCGTGTAAAACAGACTCAGCGTCTATTTATATTTTATGTGAAAAAAATCAAGACATCCATTAGAAATTTCCACCACTGCTGTTGTAAATTTATGAAGAAGTGCACCAAGGGAAGGGTGAGGCTGCAGTATTTCAAAAGTTGTGTGTGTGGTTAGTCTTCTAACTGCTGTAAACACAGAGACACTCAGTGTTTTAGTAGAATGCTCTGAAATTACAGTGCCACCAAAAAAACAGGAAGACACTCAGTTTTAACACATACAAGAAATGATTCTGTAAAGACAAGACCATGTCTTCACAGCCCCCCTGATATAAACTGACAGGTGCACATGCTTAATGTGTATCAAGGGTGTGAAAATTGGATGATTTTATTCCACATAGATGGCATGGCTCAGCTCAGACTCGACTGGCCTGGTCCCGATTGGCCCTCTAAGTCCCTTTAAAATGGTCATGCAGTTAGAAACCCCACTGGGATCAACTGCTGAATAGATACGGGGAGCTCATTGCTCCGTGCTTCTAGAGGGGTTGCCCCTACGGTGGCTGAGGAGCCAGTCCTCATCTTGGGCTCTATACTACTACTACAAAGAAGAAGAAAAAGTTAAAGAAGAAGAACAATCGAGCCATTACATTACTGTTGAGATCATCATTAATGTATCTGGACGTCTGGGTGGAAGACGGCGTATATCAGGTTTTTGTGTCTATGCACCCTGTGTACAGTAGGCCCCAAACTCAGTCCTATTTAAAATGAATGAATCATATATAAAAACTGGGTCCATGCCAGGAAACCAAGCCCTTTTTAATGAGCTCTACCACTTCTGATAATAAGAGCCATTCTATATTCAACCAAAATTACACCACGGCTATAAAAAGCATGTGGTTTCTATGCAAATTGCTAAGGGACATAATTCAAATATAGTGAGGCTGAGACTAAACTACTCGATACTCTGTGTGGTTTAGAGAAAATCAGAGATGTAGAAGATGAAGCATGTAGTTGCCATGCTGTATGCTGACTATTACGATGTTGATTATTATTAGCCTCCATTTTCATGACTCTCCTTTCTTCTCCATCATCACAACCATTAAATGTGAGCTTTAGCATCAAAGTAATTAAACATCTGGTGTCATCATCAGGGACAGTTCTGGCATGCAAAATTTCACTGCATGACACTAAAAATACTCTACTACATGCAAGCTGTGCTTTACCACTGCAATGTCTCAAACATTCATGTTGCTATAATGACTGTGATTTGAAATATTTTGCAGGATTAAATAAAATTCATAATAAAATCAACCTTGTGAACCAAATTCATGTTCTTAAAATTTGATGAGGCTGTTTCTCATACCAGCATGAAGAAAAAATGCTTCAAATGCATCATTAAGAGCCTGAAATTAAAACGACACTAATGGAGATAATGGGTGTTTGTAAACCTCTAACTGGCCTGAGATATGTCATTATTGTGACGCAGAAGCTAGTAGTTGACTGCAGGACTGACACTTCTACTCTCAAATATATTTCTTCTTGGTACAAATAGTGATGCTTGTTTCTGAGTCCACAAATCTGTTAATAAACGTTTTAAACTTTTTATGCAAAAACTTACAGGTAAAAAAAAAAATCAATTGTTTCACAAATATCATTGTTAGGAGTTCAAGAAGTCCACAAATGTGTCCATTGGTCCAACATTATGGTCCAGACTGAAAACTGATTGGAATTAGATCACTAATGCTGCAAGAGGGTGAACCCTAATGAATAGCAACATAACCAGAAAAATGTCCCCTTTCACTTCAAGTCCTTAGAGACTTGGTGGAAGATGTTTTTTTTTACTAAAGCCTGGGTTAGTGTTTGCTGAAGACAGTGATGTTTCCTACCAAGTCTTTATGGTGACAATTAATCTCCTGGCGTCATTCAAGCAGAACATGTTTCAAGTTTTAAAACAACAAAACCATTTTCCCCGCCAAACCAGTCTCCTTTCTTTTGTTTGACGATTAACAGAGGGTGTGGTCTGCAGTAGGAGAGGAAATGCCAACCAACAGTAGATCCCAGAATACATTAGAGGAGAGCTAGATGGAAAAAAAACAGTTCCCCTGAAAGAGGAGATGATGAGATAAAGGTCGAATAATTAAGAAGAGGAGTGTCTGATGGGCCTTGCAGAGGAAATAAACAGGCTACAAAGCTTGTAGCATTGCCAGTGAATGCATTTTCACCACAGCTCAGCAGAAACAGAGAGGACATTACTGCAGCGAGTGATAGAAAATGAAAAGATGGTTTGAGTATCAACTGTATGTGTTTTTTTTCATTGATAATCCTTCTAAAGAAAAAGTCCTTTCACAAAACAAACATACCATAAATACAGTTTGCCTAATGGGCAGAATATTTTTATTCCTGCTTACCAAATACCACGGGCATCTGGCCAATCACGAGCCATGCCTGCACACGTCAGAAGTGGCGACACAGGCTTGTCGAACAGGAAGTGATCCTAATAAAAATACACAAAATCAATATTTTATACACAACTTAGGCTGGACAGTATTCACCCGTTACAACAAACTATAATATTATAATTCAATAACGCATTACATAACGCGAAGTACAAAAAAATATAGTAAATAGAGTAAAAACAACCCTCTACATATACATATGTACTATAAAAAAGAATTTAAAGCGGTAAACATTAGTTGTTGAAAAAGCAAAATAACAAAACATTTCTTCTTTTAAAGGTTATAAATATATTTAAAGCTTGAAAAAACTAAGAAGATTATGAAAGTCTTACATTTGAAATAAATCACATTTGAGGTTTACATTGGTTTATAAGGATCGGACGTCTCCAAGCTGCTGCACTCAGACAACAGTTGTCCTCACGTCCTCAGATCTTCACTTTATCAACTCAAACCATTCATTCTGTCAGGGGGGGACAGAGTGTGACGGAGATCCAAGCCAAAGGTTAGAAGACACAACCTAATGAGAGGACCTTCCAGCTACTACACCTCGGGTAATATCTCCTTTATAACATCCATGTTTTAACGTTTGTGTAATATATAAGGTGCATCTCAATAATTTAGTATATTATATACGGCCATAACACAATCTGCTTTACTTGAATCTCACGTCTCAAAGTCCTTTTACATGATGTACCATCATGTGAAAAAGTTAGGACACCCTATGAAAGCCTGTGCGTTTTTCCAACATATTTGGACGTGTAGATATTAAATACACATTTTAACAATATTGACATATTCAGCAACCTAACCAAACAATCCAAACTGTAGACCATCTAAATGTTTCTGTAAAATGTAATAATAAATGCAGTTTCTGGTGAGGAATAAATTAGGACGTCCCACATTATTCCCAGGAAAATGGCTAAAATGTCTTCAGGTGAACATGATCAAAACAATGTTACTCAGCATTATGAAGAAGTTGCAAAAATGATGATCTATCCGTTTTATGATGGTTTACTGAAACACGGATTTTTTTTCCAATGAATAATTTTTGTAGAAGTTAAAACATATCTTTAGTACAGCAGTTTATTATTACTGACACCATGCATCACTTACATCGATGAGCTGTTGCTGCTCCTTCTCTGTCATTTGAGTAAGACTGTAGTATCTGCCAGTCAGGTCTCCCTTCAGCCCAGCGAGAGCATCCACCACCACCCTTTCCACTTCTCTGCGTTCTGCCCGGGTGCAGGCAGGGGGCAGGCTCAGGCCCCTGATGCTACGGCCTGTCCTCACCCTGGACGACAGCACGTAGCGCTCATCGAAGTTACCTGAATGAAGCTGAAACAAACATGTTTAAGGATATGCATCATTTTTAACATTCAAATCGAATTCATCCAATTGTTTCTATGAAAACATCTCTAGGGAGTGGCTGCTGTACAATTATATCCTCTAAGATGGCTGTGGTTGGTTTCAAGAAATGGCAAGGAGCTAGAGGAATTTCCCCTGAATTACCTAAAATACTAATCTGTGCAATAAAAACATGTTCTAACCGGAGACCCAGTACAATAGAGAAGGAACCTGTCATAGGTAGTCAGTACCTTGCTGGAATCCAGGTCAGTGGGATGTTTCATTGTGTTGGGATCGTAGCCATTGTGCCTCTCTTTGATAACAGGGTCCAACAGGTCTGCAAATACCTAAAGAGAAACATATTCATCAGTTAATCCCAAGATTATTCACACCCATCACAGATTTAGATCCTAAATAATTTTCATCTAACAAGAAGGCGTGTTTTGGACATGAAATGAGACAAACATCTCTCAAAACATAATAAAACAATACAAAAGCAGTTCCAATTCATAACAGGATATATCTATTTTTATTTGCATTGCAATAAAAAAGTGCACTCCAAATTATTTACACCCTTCTCTTCTGATCAGCTTTTTCATGTACCCAATGGTAGTTTGAAGATTTCTCTTTAGTGAGGAGCCCCAAGCCTTTAAAGTAGGAAGTCTCTTTGCCATCACCCTAATATTTAGCTCCCCCCACAGATCCTCAGTCAGATTCAAGTTGGTACTCTGGCTGGCCACTCCAAAATGTTTACAAATTCAGAAGTTTACATACACTAAGGGCCTGATGGTTTATGTGTGCAAAACCACAGGCAAACCTGTTTGCGTCCACAAAGCTCGTATAATCGGTTGCTAATCGGTAAAATCAGTGGAACAGTGGGCGCAAACGTTTTAAAGGGTGTTTGCCTTCATGAATATGCAAAACATCTGACCTGAAACGGACTGCGGTGCTGTTTTTGCGTCTAGACTTAGCATGTTAGAAATACAGGTACTAACTGGGAAGCAAAATTGTCTGCTGTCACTGTGGCCAGAAAGAGGCAGGCATAGAATGACAGAGAAAGGAGAGAGAGAATCTTCTGGACATGTGTCAACAGATTTGGGTTGTCAATTAAAATAATAAAAACAGATGAGAATAGAGGATCTATGAGGATTATCAAAGGGATTTGGAGCCAATAACAAACAAAAGCCAAAACTTCTCCTATGATAAAACTCCTTGCAACATTTTGTTTTCTTGCATCTGGATCATTGCAAACTAGATGCTAGAATCATTTTTTAGCAGGTGAAAAATCACCATTTTGAGGCAACCTATTCCATGTGGTGAAAAACAGTGTATGCTTTACGCTGGTCACTAAACTAAACAAACTGCATTATTGACAGTAACATGCAGAGCAATCGGAGCTGAATCAGTTTGATTATGTTGTTTGAATGTGAACATATGCCAGGGGAGGGTTTATACAGTAAAAAATGAATTTATGTCACCAAAGAACAAATAAAACAAACAAACACGTTGTATATCGTTAGAATATTGGCAGAACAAACAAAACGAATTCAGTAAAATCACTGGAAAATATTACATTTTATGTAATATGTTTAATTTGAATTCTTTGCAGGACCGTGGTGTGATGTTATGTTCTAAAATGAGAAAAGCTATAACATACAGATTGCCAACTCTTACAACAAACTATACCCATGTTTCTAATATTACATTCAGGCTTAAATATTGTGGCTGTTTGTGATAAACACCAAACTCTTCAAACATATAGTATATAAAAAAGAACACTTTGAGTCTCCGAAAAAATTAAAAGATCAGGGGAGACAAACCTCTAATAAATTAATTGACAGACATGTTTTTCTTTTTTAATGTTAATATTGATCGTCCAATTTGTTGTGAGTTACGTCGATCAAAACAGTTAACAAGCTGTGCACGCTCCTATGATGTTGTCAGCCTAGATCAGCTGCCCCGTGTGCGCACCGATGGCTGAGGGCGCGCGCTACTTTGGACACAGGTCTGCCCTCCTGCGCAATAACCTGCGATCCAATATTTTTATCAAAGGCAAAGCAGGATGTAGTCTTTGCTTCACCGGGCTCGTCCGGACCACAAAAATTAAGCATCTGCTCGCAGAACAACATCAGACTCAGCCTTCTATATGTGCAATTACGCACTCAGAGGCGCCAAGCGCACATGAACAGAGAGGAGAAATAAACTCATCACGGCAGAGGCTGCGATGACAAACCTGCTGCTGTGAATAACGACAAGAAAGGTTAACAAGCTGTAACAGTCCAGAAAAGCAAGAGCGGAACAGAAGGAAAAAATCAGCAACTGGATCATTTATAATCATGCGGCGCAACAACCCCTGCATGCTTCAAGCGTCACAGCTTTTGTTTGCTTTTCTTCTTATTCCGCTGGGGGCAGTAGCAGCCAGCCAGTAGCACACGCAATTTCTTCATTTAAATAGGGCCGTCTGCACCTCTTTTGCACTTATTATCCATTGCACATGCACTCTTTGAAAATCACACGCAACACTCCCAGTTATGGCATGTGCAATTTTGTTTTGTACAAGCAATTTAGTGCCCCCTTTTTGGGATCTTTGAAGATCAGGCCCTAAGAGTGCTATCCCTTTAAACAACTTGGTATGTCACAACATATGAGTTAAACTGAGGACACATAATACATCTGTGGATGTATACTAAAGGAACACCACAAACACACTGCCTGCTTATGTCACACCATGCAACAATCTAATGAAATCAAGCAGGATATCAGGGAGAGAAACGTAGACCTTCACAAGTCTGGTTCACCTTTGATACTTTTCCTAGACGCCTGTAGGTGACATGTTCATCTATTCGAACAATTATATGTAGATTTAAACAGCGCAGGTACGTCTAGCCATCATAGCGGAAGCATAGGAAGAAGACAGGATCTGTGTCCTGGAGATGAATTTATTTAGTGTTAAATGTATCTCCTCAGACCAAAAGCAAAACCAAAAGCTGATTCGATTTCAGACACCAGAAACATTTTGAGAAATGACCCAGATATATACTGCTTAACTCCACTGCAGATCAAATATACTGTTGTTGTCCACACAACATACAGCTCACTTGAACCATGCACCCTTTACAGACTGATTATGAAATGCTCCATTTTGTCAAAGAATCTTTGGTAACATAAATTGTGCTATTTTTGGGAACAATGACCACACGGACATTTTAGTTTGATTAAAACCCAACCCAGTGTGACGTCTGACCTCATAAGACTCCTCATCTCCTGCCACCATGCCAACAGTCTTGATGAAGGGGTGCCCAGGGTTGTCCACACCTGTCTGGATGGCCTGGTCCAGAGTGAACCCGTTGGGCGTAGTCTTATCGCACAGCTTGGCATAGATGGCAGGTGTCAGGTTACTGGCCATGCAGTTGTTGTGTTTGCGCAGGTCAGGGTACTCCGCACTGTGCAAATAGAAAAATGAGACAAAGCAAGACTACATTAAGCTTTCAGACAGAATTTAATGGCAGCTTTTGTACAAGGTAAACAACTCTGCTGAGCTCTGAACCCAACTGACTCACTAAAAGAACCGTTTACTTGTTTTTTTCCACAAGCAACAGAAACCTAAGCACGTGGCCTTCCACTAACAGCATACCCTGTTGTAAACAACCCAACAAGCCTATTTACTAAAGAGAGACAGAGGTAAGTGGCACATATCTCCACACAAAGGTCAAACTGTGAATTATTTAATGGAATTGTCTTTATTGAATTAAACAATTATGATATTGAACAAAAAAAAGAGACCAGACTGTATTTATTAAAGTATTTCAGGATTTAGGGTAACTATTTCAGCTTTGTTTTCACCTAATCTGTCAAAAGATAAGGTGAAGATGTTTCATTTTCTCCCAATAGGAAACCATTACTTGTTATTATACTGGCTTCAAGGACCTTTAGTTGGATTGAGGTCAATACTTTGACTAGGTGGTACCAAACTATTCAAATATCGCCTGTGAAACCACTCAACGGTTGTTTCAACAGAGGTAAAAGTGAACCTGACACTCAGTCTCATTTCACAGATGAATGAAATGAAATCTGTGAAAAAATCTTTTAAAAACTCAATTTCAGGTCATCTTTCCCTCCTTTAACTTTGGAGTCAAAAGTCCTGTTACTTGCACACAGCGATTAAAATTGTTCCAACAATTGGAAATAATACAATCCATTTTAAAACTCTAATCAAAACAAGATAAGTGAATAAACACATTTCTAATTATCATTTCAGATATTGTTTTTGTTTAACATCCCTTTAATTTTAGTTTCACCTGAACAGTTTGGACTTTCATTGGAGGTTTATTACACAAAAGACACAATAACACAATAATTTCCAGTATTATGAACAGGGGGAAATACAATGGTACTGTTGACCAGTATCAGATACTTGTCAGATCTGAACTTATCTGCATCCAAGGTTGCATTAGTTTGAGAATCTTTAATAGATTGGCCCGAAGGAGAATGAACACATTTAGGTTACAGTCGGGTTTGTGCTGCTGGGCAAAGAAAGCTGAACCCCATAATGTTTAATTTAAAGGTGCGTCTCAATTAATTAGAGTGTCCTCTAAAAGTTCTTCTGTTTCAGTAATTCAATTAGAAAAGTTAAATGCAAATCTGCATTTTATTCATACAGGAGTGTTTCTTTCAGTTCATTTTGATGGTTATTTGCTTGCTGCTAATGAAAAGTCAGAATTGGGTCCCTCAGAAAATTTGAATATGAGAGAACAACAAAATACAAACATGTCAGTACACTGTAAAGTAACCCTAAGTGCTGTATGTTATATGTACTGAATACTTGGTCAGGGCTCCTTTTGCATTAATGCAGCGTGGCACGGAGGCGATTAGCCAACGGTTCCGAGGTGTTGAGGCTGTCCAGGTTGCTTTGATAGTGACCTTCAGCTCTTCTGCATTGTTAGCTCTGCTGTCTGTAATCTTCTTCTTGACAACGCTCCATAGATGTCCTCTAGTTTGCTGGCCAACCAAGCACAGTCGGTCTTAAAGCATGTATTACTTCTGGCAGCGTGCGTAGGTGCCAAGTCCTGCTCGAAAAGGAATTCAGCATCTCCATGATGCTTGTAGGCAGAGGGAAGCATGAAGTGCTCTAAAGTTTCCTAGTAAACAGATGCACTGACTTAACACTGGATAAAACCCAGTGGACCAACGCCAGCAGATGACATGGTTCCCCAAATCATCAGTGACTGTGGAGACGTTACACTGGACCTCAAGCAGCTTGGATGTCTCTCCTCTCTTCCTCTAAATTCTGGGACCTACTTCTCATCTAGAAACAGCACTTTGGACCGCTGAACAACGGGCCAGTTCTTTGTCACCATAGCCCAGGTCGGACACTTCTGAAGTAGGGGCGGGCGTTTATCTTATCATTTATCGTCAACAAGGAAAGTCCACATCTTGTGAATCTCCCAAGCTCATTTAAAAGTTTTTAAACGAGCTTGGCTATACAATCTTCTTAAGGCTGCAGCTATCCCTGTTGCATGTGCACCTTTTTCTACTACACTTTTACCTTCCTCTCAACTTTCCAATAATGCGCTTGGATACAGCCAGGTTCTTTTGCAAGGACCTTTTGTGATTCACCCTCCATGTAGACAGTGTCAGGGACTGTCTGCTGAACAACTGTCATGTGAGCAGTGTTCTCCATGATGGTGTAGGCAAAAACATAACATTTCTGTATTAAAACTCCTGCGTTGTTTCATTGGTCTTATGTAATACTCCGTTTTTCTGACAAACTCACTCTTGGGTTTTCATTAGCTGTAAGCCATTACCATAAATCTGAAAATAAATAAACACTTGAAATACGTCAGTCCCTGTGTAATAAACATACATCTGACATTCAATTTTTTTGTTGAATTACTGAATTTAAAATAATGTTTACAATGACATAGTGGATATGCACCTATATGGAAAGCGGCAATTACAACATTATCCAGACTAGGAAAAGATGGCCACTGATACAAAACATAAAGGTACATCTTACAGATCATATCCCAATATTAAACTCTGCAGGATGCAAAACTACCGATGCTGTAGCAAATGTATCCGAAAGGATCAACAAGAAATTGTTTCACAGGTTGATTAAGCTACAAGAAAATAGCTAAACCTGGCAAGAAGAATCAAGGTCAATCTGTGTGCAAAAGCGTCATCTGTTACCTCTCCTGTGATCAATGAAGGGACTTTTATCCAGGGAGCAGATAACGTTTTACCAATCTGCATACAGTAACGCTGTTTTATAGTTCATGCAGGTGTGCCATGAGGCACGTACACATCTTTTCTTTGACTGATTACCACACCCAAACCACAACTGTGTAATACTGTAGGGCATGATGTATTTTAAATTGTTTAACTGATTGAAATTGTAGTCTATTAGTCACACTATTTTGAATTGTAATAATAAACAACGGATTGCAGTGCAATCTGTGATTATTAAGAGAAAGAGAAGATCCACAATAGCCTCATTTTCTTATGAGGAAATGAGGCTGTGTTTATGATGTGTTGTAAAGTAGCGTTAAGATTAGGTTTCTCTCTGACCTGAATATGACACAAATAGTCTCCATATGGCTCTCCTGCTCTAGCAAACTGTGCTTCTCAATGTGCTCGTCTGCATAGATTTTATTTATGTTGTGTGCGGCTTAGACATCCTAAAATAATATTCGTTTATTCATTTTCTGGGATGAGCACCGGTCCAATTTCTACCCCTAGGCCTTGAACTTTCAGCACTCTGCCATTCCTCGTCTAATACCTAATTTTAATCATCTCTTTGTCCTTGTATCATATTAGAAAGAGTATTATATGTCATAATTTGGTCCATACCTAACAAGGTCGCTAATATAGTCCAGGTAACACTATACTGGGGGGGTTTCCTTGCTACACTCCTCCACCCGCATTAGCTTTAACTGCACTTCAAACAGTTATTGTTTTAAAAACAAACTGAACATTTATGGCGCTAACGAACCATTTCCATCAATAAATGCCGTCTAAATATTTCATATTAATTCAGATAATTGCACATATAGTCTTTAAAAAGTCATAAAATGCCCATGTAGGCCGGAGGGGGGCTGTTACCTGGCGGGGTACCTCCTGCGCAGAGGTTCTCCGGCGGTGACATGCTCCCGGTGAAGCAGAAATCCAGCCGCTACGGAGCCTCCGACCAGCGACAGGATTCCGACATTTCTCTTGGAGGAGAGGATTCTTGAGAAGCTACTGGCCATTTTTTCAATTTTTTTTTTAGAATTTAGCGCTTACAAAGGGTCTTATTGACAGGGCTGAACAGAGGGAGGAACAGGCAGGTTGATGGAGTGAAGGTGATGAAGCGCCTCTGATGGAATTATAAGGACAACGGTTGACCAGGGAGGGTCGTCAAGATGGACGGAGAGAGCCTGGACCGGAAGTGAACATGTGCCTTCAAACTAAAATCCCCAGCTCGTTTTAAATGTATGTTTTAGTTAAAAGTTTGTAATTTACCCCATTAATCCTACTTTACTGAACATTTTTGTCACTTTCAGATTTGGATTTATACAGATTTTCTAGCTCTAAAGCAGGGGTCTGTCAACAGTGGCCCTAGAGTAACACA
This sequence comes from Crenichthys baileyi, assembly GCA_036173005.1. Taxonomy (NCBI): domain Eukaryota; kingdom Metazoa; phylum Chordata; class Actinopteri; order Cyprinodontiformes; family Goodeidae; genus Crenichthys; species Crenichthys baileyi. The sequence goes on along the minus strand of JAHHUM010001863.1, from coordinate 125,690 downwards.
GGGCGCATTAGGCCCTTGGCATGGGATCTTAACAACTTTGAACAAAAATAATACTGAAATGAGCAATGCGTTCAATTACAAAGATAATACAAACGCCTGGTTCTAGCAGTTCGTCTGTAGGTTTTCATGCAGTATCTAAATAGAATTTCAACAATGGAATGACACAAATGGTGCCAGTAATTTGTTTTTTCATGCCTTTTATGTCATTTAGATGCCACTATGTTCTTTTTACTTTTCAAGGAAGGGCTGTTTTTCTTAGTAACCTATAAGTATAAAAAGGATCCAGTTGACCTTATCCTAAATAAGAAAGAGAACTTCCCCCCTTTTAAAAGTCTAATATTAATAATAACTTAATAACTTTATTTGTAAAGCACTTTCAAACAAAGTACTAAACAGTTACAGAACGATAAAAAAAACAGTACAACAGAACAGTGCTGTTTAAAACAAAACAAGGAAATACCAAAACATGCAGTAAAACATTGAGCATAAAATTAAGAAGCACAAGTTTAAGTGAACAAATGGGTCTTTGGCTTAGCTTTAAAAAGTCACATAACATGCCTGCCTAATAACTTGAGGGATATACATTACAGATAATAATCATCTGATATGTGTTTGCTTTTTAGTTTAGTAACCAAAAACATGATTCTAATTTCAGACAAATTTGTCAGTTAAAAAACTTGAGCTAAGCACATTTTTGATAAACTGCTAAACAATGTTTTTTTTTTTCTAGGCATATTGGTACAAAAAATATATAGTTTTGGTGGATGCCCAAGAAATAATCTTCAATGTGATTTACCCAAATCAGATTCTGTACTCTAACAGATATATTTAAATTTGGATGTATTGTGTAGAACTACAGTGTACCTTTTAATACTCAAATGTAGGAGCAGTGGCAGTTCTTGCATGAATGCCTCTCTGGGTGATCCCCTACATCAACTGACCCTGCTGTCCACATAGCCAAACAGACTGTCCCACTCTCCCGGTGAAAATCAGTTCTGCATAAAACAGATTACCTGTACGTCTCTTATAAAAGTAAAAAAAAAGGTGAAATGGTCCTTTAATTCTGTGCTATTTAAGCTTTATTAAAAAGCGAAGGTGTCCAGCTATAATTTCTTAAAATATGTGTCTTCAACATTTTAGAGGGCTAACTATGAAAATGTTTTATTGTGTTGTCTTTCAACAGGAAAATTGCTGTGCTTGTTTCGGCTAACTTGCTGACGGTAAAGCGATTCATGGTAAAAATATTTAAAGAAAACTGAAGAGCTGCAGAATCCAAGGATTCACATCGCAGTTAGCTGAACCACAGTCTCCGACCCGGTGTTACTCTTTTAATTTAAATTTCATTCGAAAAATCGTTTAAAAAAGTTTTCTTCGCAAGGTTATTCCAGTCATTCATAGTATTAAACTGCCGCAACTTCCTCATTGCGTCACGCCTGATTGGACTTAAAGGAAGCCTCACCTTCATCGACCTGTTGGAAATTGCTTTCTGCTAAGAGATCAACATTTGCCTAAGGGTAGAGCTGCAGATTTTTACAATAATTCTAATGCAGCAACTAAATACAATTTAAACTTGAAACTAATGCATATCGTCTGGTATGCTTATTTCTAGCATGCATTTTAAACCTGCAGAGAAAGCAGGAGCTTGTTAAGCTGTTTGTCTTGCAGTCACAGTCAGACAGGGAGTAATGTTTTAATCCTGTGCCAGAGCTCCTTATAGAACAAATCTGTTCAAAGTTCACATTCACTTTCATTTGATAAGTTTTCTGCTTATAGATGAACAATGTGTTCACAGTAAATTGCTAGACACCCTGACATTAAACTGATATACCATCTTGGTGCTTCACTGAACTGAATAAGATTAAAGAATAGATAAAAACGAATAGAACATAATTGGCGTTACAGGCTTGAATCAATGTAAATAGAATTGGGCTTTCCATGACTGAACATGGTTGTATTAGCTTTGATAAATGAACACACTGAAAGAAAAAAAAAAGGTTGTGCAGCTTCAATTAGAAAAAAAAGGCAATTTTGCAAGAAAATTACCACAAAATCTGAAAATGATCAAGATCAATCTAACAATAAATATTTAAATACTATACGTTTTATTTTTAAAAGTACGTTTATATAAATTGATCTATTACGTTGAATTTATGTCACTCATTTCTAAATTCAGGTGTTTACTTCGTTTGTCTTGACATAGAAAACTTTACCCCATACAGATGATGCATTTTAAAAGCTACAGGAATGAATCATTTAGTACAGGGGTGTCCAATGTGCGGCCCCTGGACTGATTTGGTGTGGCCCCCTACTGTCCGCCAGTACAAGTGGATGATGCGGATGGTATGGAGAGCCGTTTCATTCAAAATTAAATAAATAAATACTGCTATTGATAAATTATTAAAAAATATTCCATGAAATAAATAAATATCCCCATGAATTAAAACAAAATAATTATGTTGAAAGTAATTTTCAATTTCATTTCAAGATTTATTCAATTTACTTAAAAGATTTATTTATTTATTTCATAATGCAGTTTTATTTTGTAAAGTTACTTTAAGTATTTCAGTGACTTTTACTTTTTAACCCCGTTTTTCATTTTAAGCTCTTTTTATTTCATGTTCTTATATTCAAATGAGGGGGCGGAGTTTTATCTGCTGGTGCTGCAGGGCCGAGATCAATTCGTGGCTGAGGCCGGCAGAAGCATGCCGGAGGGAGGCAGGGGGTTCTGCGAGGATGCCGGAAGGTGCCAGACCGGCCGTAAAAGCCTGCCATGGTGGTTGCCGCTGTCTTTGTGGAAACCAATACTGATTATCGGCAAACGGGGGGATGTCATTATTGTTATAGGCTGTTACTTTTAAATCATGTCTTTATTGGGTTTTATTTATTAAACAGCGTTAGACCCATAACATAAGGTGGCTGCATTTACTTGGATGGAAAATAAATAGCACTATGTGCGTGTATGACGTGCTGAAAGGATGACGAAGACTTATTACACAAACAGCTTTCACCAAAACAGCGGCAACCACCATGGCAGGCTTTTACAGCCGGTCTGGCACCTTCCGGCATCCTCGCAGAACCCCCTGCCTCATGCTTCTGCTGGCCTCAGCCACGAATGGAGCTCAGCCCTGCTGTCCCAGCACCGCCCCGCAGACAAAACTCCGCCCCCTCATTTGAATATAAGAACATATAAATAAAAAGAGCTTAAAATGCAAAACGAAGTTAAAAAGTAAGTCACTGAAATACGTAAAGTAGCTTTACAAAATAAAAGAGTCACAAAATAAAACTGCATTATGAAATAAATAAATCTTTAAGTAAATTAAATAAATCTTCAAATGATTAAATAAAACAAGAGAAAAATGTCTTAACATATTTTGTTTTATTTCATGGGGATATCTATTTATTTCATGGAATATTTATTAATAATTTATCAATAGCATTTATTAAAAAAAAAATCGGCTTTTTAATAAATAAAATATTTCATGCTGAATGTTTTGAGCAAGTAAAAAAAAAAACTTTTTTGATTTTTAAAAAAAAAAAAAACTTTTTTTTTTACCTGTGACGATTTTGGCCCACATGACGAGTAGAACCAAAGACTAAGCGGAAACGGAGTTTCAGATGTAGGTGGGTCACACTGCAGCATAAAAAATGGAAAAGGGCGTGTTGGACTGAATTCACTGCCCTGACCTTTGAAACCAGATGAGTGTTGGTGATTGCAGGGCGCTGACAGATGTAGTCACATTTATGGAAAGCCAGAACAATAAAATAGAGTACAGGTTTTATTCAGTCACTACTCGGGTTAAGCCTTCCTGCTGTTCAATGACTTTCAAATGGTTAAGAAAAACTGTTTATTTTCAAGAATTTATCAACATTAACATATTTACAAGATTTCAGAAAATCCCTTTTACTGAAAGGCAAAGTTTAAAAAAAGAGAGAGAATTAATAAATAAACAATACTATTTAAATGGATGAGGGATCAGCCTTGATTGTAAAAATAGGTGGGATAAAAAATATAATCATATGTACATTAGCACCATGCTTCACATAAAACAACATCCATGGCCATTTTTGTTTAGTAAAATACTCCAAACACAACTTTTGAAATCAATTAGAAACATTCTTTGAATTCTTAACTGGTTCTGATTGAACAAAAGCAGCTCCAACACCTTTCACTGTGCTATCAAAAGGCTCACAGGTTCCCAGTCAAAAACAGAACGGTCTGAAACAACCGGTCTGACTGCTGATTGCCTGCAACGTTTTAAACATTTTGCCTCAATGCAGTAGTCTCTTCCTGCTGTAGGTCTTCCCTGTGTTTGAGCGTCTAGTTGGCTGGCAAAGTCTGAAAGGGGAGAGCTCCGGTTCATATTCTGTTTTCCCTGATGCAGCGTCATCTGGAAAATTCAGAAAATAAAGCAGGATGACTTGACCCGCAGTAAGAGGCCCATATACACACATCACATTAAAACGTTACCTTTGAAATTAGGTTTTTTCTTTCGAGCAGAACATGTTTTTCCCTTAAACAGCAACGGAGACTGAGTGAGGGCCAAAATGCCGCTTGGTGTCACTGGTTTACTCCCCTTCCGACTGGGAGGAGTCACTGTAGCTGGAGAGGACAAAACACAACCAGGGGTTAATTAATGATATTCTGCCTTAAGGAGCAGGACAAAGCAGAGCTATTCTCTGTATACTGCGACAACATCCGTTCTCACATTTTTAATAAAACCTCATATACAAGATGATGATTGTTCCCTAAAATGCGTTGTACCACTGTAGGAACAGATTTCATTTTTTTTCGTGACAATAAATCTGACAGAAAAGGTTTACATCCAAAGAAAACGATATTCAGTTTGAGAGGTAACTAATTAGTCATTTATTAAGCTAAAACAAAACTAATAGGTTTTTTATTCATTATTCAGTTTACACTAGATGAACACCAGCTACACTCTCCATCACATACATGACATATTAGAACACGGCTGGACTGCCGTGAATATACAAAATATACAGGGTTCAGGGACTCATGATGTTGCCATGCTTCTTACCAAAAAGGTGGATCTTTGCCATTTTCAACATCCCCAAGACGCTCTCCTGGGCTCCCAAAAAACCCTACAAGCCAGGAGCCCCGTCCCCTGATGATCCCAGTATCGATGCCCTCAAATCCAACACCCTGCCCTGGTGTGAGCCTCTCAGACCACATCAGGAAGAAGCTATATTCGAGATCCTGCACAATAGCACAGCACTACCACGGTGGGGATCCCATCTGCGCCACTGCTTCGAATTCCAATGAGCAATGGAGAGGGAAGGCCCCATGTCATGGAGACCATGACCATGCTGACACCACAGTACACCACGCCCCACACAGGATCTTGAAACAGTTTTACTGTGATAAATGGTCAAAACAATGCTGCAGCTGATTTTCGCATTCTCGAAACGCCCACAAGTCTTCAACCAGGCTGCTTGGGTTTCAACATGCCCCAGCAGACCATGATCTTCCACATTCTGGCTAACATTTTGTTGCCCCGACATGTCCTTCATCAAAGGTTCCTCCTCATTTTTTACCTGAAAACTCCATACTCTACAAGACTTTAATTTCTCTTTTCATCCATTTCTAAAGTAAAAATATCAAACTTCACTAAATGTACGCCACATATTTCAACATTGGTCAGCCTTTAGCTTTCGAACCATGGACAAAAAGTAAAGATGGATAAATACAAACGAATGGATGGATGATGAAGAAACCAATGAACAAACGGATGGATGGATGGACAAAAAGCAGGATGGATAAATGGGAGGATGGATGGATGACGGATGGAAGGCGGACAATGGATGGATGGATTAATACAGCCATATAGGTACATCTCAAAAGATTTGAGTATTGTAGAAAAGTTCAAAGTCATATAGATTAATTACGCATAGAATAAAATTTTTCAATCCTTTATTTCTTGTAATATTGATGATTATGTCTTACAGTGTTCACAGAAAACAAGATTTCATAAGATCAATAAGAAATGATTTTTAATCCATAAATTCCATGTTATGGCCTGTACAGCTGTTCAGAAGACTGCAGATCTGCCAGTTGTTCAACACACACAAACACCCTCCACAGGAAGAGTACGCCACAAAAAGTCAGAAGCTGGCTTTCACAGAGTTCAAGTATATCAATGGAAAGTTGAGCGGAAGGAAAAAGTGTAACAGAAAAGGTGCATGAACAAGGGTAACGGTTTCCTTGATAGGATTGTATAGCAAAATTCATTCACAAATTTGGTGGAAAATGTTATCCTATATAATATTCAGATTTTCAAGGAACTACATTTTTGCTTTTAATTATCTGTAAGCCATAATCATCAAAACTACAAAAAAAAGTATTGAAAAATGTCACTATTTATAATAGAATCTATACGAGTTTCATTTTCTGAAATAAGTGACCCAAAAATGCTGAATTATTTCACGATATTCATTTTTTTTGAGCACCTATATTTTCTTTCCTCACACACATGCAGATCTGGAAAATACGTGAAACAAATCCAATCCTTCTCCAAACTGCGTAGGAACCTTGAAATCACTGGGAGCTTTTATAGTAACAGAACGGAGCGGGAGCTGAGCTGATGGGAACGACCTGGACAGGACACTGGGACATCAGTTGACCAGCGCAGAGGCAAACAACCACCTACAGTCATACTTACACCTGATGTCAGCTTAGATTGACCAGTTAACCTGCATGTTGTTCGGACTGTGAAAGCAACCTGGAGAACCCTGATGGAAAGCTACAGGTGAAAACAAACTCCTTACACAAACACACCGAGACTGGATCCAAAAAACCTCTTCATTTTGAGACTGCAAAGCAAAAGGTTGTCTTATTTAATACCTCCAATACTCTTTTGAAGTACTGCTAGACATGGAACACTTTCATGTCAGACTGTAAAAATATTGCTTACTTGATTTTAGATCTCCAGCTTCAGATGCCCAGATGAGTTCTGCAGTTTTATCCGAATCAGCATAGTCTGCCCCTTCAGCCAGCTTGGCCATCCAATACAAGTCCTCCATGGGTGAAAGAGGAGACGCATTTGCTGCAACTGGGGGAGACTGTTTAGAAGTCAAAGCCATTTTTCCAGCTTTGCTGCTTGAGGGTTCGTCATTGTCATCAAAGTCCTGCAAGCGACTAACTCCAAGCTCAGCCTCCTCCAGCAGCTCCTCCAGCCGAGGCTCCCCCCTCACCACTCGATCCTTGCCTCCAAACACACCGAGCTGAGGCCTCTTCCTGCGAGGCCAGCTGTTCAGGTTGTCTGGAGTCACTTTGCCCACACTCTGAGGTGAAGGAGTGAGGGGAATAATGTCTGCCACTGCCACTGCATTTGGAGAAGGGGTTGCTGTAGAATGGCGTGTAGGTGTGTAGGACTGACAGATGTAAGTTTGGACACCACCGCCTTTCCCAGGAGTACATTTGGCTGGAGTGACATGAGCGCAAAGAGACGGAGAGTAGCAGGCAGGATCTTTGTGTTTAGACAACAGAGCCAAGGGGCTTTCCATCTGAGGTTTTGTGCCGACTAAAGGGCTCTGTGCTCCGGGTTGAGGAGCACCACCAGAAGAAAAGTCATCTGCATTCATGGAATCTGTTCGTTTAATTTTGAGTTTTGGAAGCCCAGATTTCTGCATTTCCAGTTCGACTTGGTAGGTACGAGTTTTTGGAGTATCTGAGCCTTTCTTACTGTTGGATCTTGCCAAGCCTCTGGGGGTTGAAAATCGAGGGGAATCATTTCCGTATCCTAAACGGGCAGCAGCCTCCCTCTGCTGGCGGTCTGGGGTTTGTCGGAAGCCGTAACTCCGGCTGGGTGTGTTTTGGAGCGGCAAAGGTTGTTTGGGGGAAGCTGTTCTTACGAGACAGTCTGGACTAGACACAGAAGACTTCCTTGAGAAGCTAATACTCATCTTTATACCTTGGTTGTACTGAGTCTTTACAACGGCAGCATCGACAATATCCAAACTGTCGTCATCTGTGGTCGCAGAATTACCATGAGAAGACTCACATTCCTGTGATTCAGTCTGGAGGCTGGAATCGGTTTCAGAAGACTGTGATGTTTCAGTCTGCTCCTCTGTTCTAAGTGAAGGTACAGAAGCTGTTGAAAGTCTATCACCCTCTGGTGGTGTAAATGTTGCTTTAAGGGGGGATGCCGTGTTTGACCCTTTCCTCGGGGTTCGTCCAGAGCGAGTAATCATCTGGTGAATAGGACTAGGTGTCTTCACTAGAGTTCTGGTTTTGTGCTGAGGTGAGATATGTTGGGTTGAGGATGCTGAGCGTAGCGGAGGAGTCGTTTCCAGGTGAACTGCATCAACTTTTTTAGCTCTGTTGCAAACCGAAGGTGTCAGATTTTTTTCTGGAGTCAATAAATCATGTTCAGATATCCGTACTAGGCTTACATTGCAGATCTTATCTGGGGTCTTAAACATGCCTGTCTTAGCATTAGCGCTTTGGTTTGGACTGCAGTGCTTGCTGGGAGTTTTCAGTTGTCTCATAGAGATGTGAGAAGCTGTGCTTGGTGACTTGGGTACTTTAAAAGTTGCACAGTTCTCCTCCACTGTACATTTCTGAGGAGAGGGAGACCATGTGACACTCTTCTTGGGAGTCTTGGACAATGGGCTGCTAAGTTTACATAATCCAGGAGCTTTGACTGGAGTCCTAAGAATACCCTTTAAAGGACTTCTAACAGGGCTTTGCTTACTTGGCGTTGTTACATGAGGCTCTTTGCCTGGAGATTTCAAAGGGCTGGACTCAACAGCTGTACCAAGTCCAGAAGCAGCTGCATCAGGACTCTCTGCAACCATAGAAACGTGCATTTTAGACGATACCAGAGTCCTTGGGGTTTGAGGGGTCCTGGGCATCTTAGGAGATAAATTCCTTCCACGTCTGATGGGTGACTTTGATGGTGTTTTGTTTGGGCTCTAAATGGAAAGCAAAAATATAATATAGGTTTAAGAAAAATGTCAGTTGTTCAGCATAAAATCTTTTATATTCCTGGTAGATTTTGATTTAAAATAATTGCCATTCAACCAAGAATTTTGTTTCTCTCAAAAGATAATAAAGCACTGTGAAATAAGTAGGAGTTTTGAAAAGTAAATATAATAAAGCAGTAGGTGATGGCTGACTGTGATCCTTGCCTTATAGAGGCATTATATAATAAATCAGTTGGGACTGGATTTCATTTTTACAACTGGGCAGATGGTTGTGATGTCACTGTAGCATTCCCATGTGCAGAGTACCTGGGGGGGTTCAACATATGACTGGTTGGAAAAAATGCCCAAAAGACTGACCAGCAGCAGATAAGGGAAAAGTACGTATTTTAGAAAAATGGTTAAACTATTTCTGAAATGAGTTTGGTGTGTTCTGGAGAAAGCTTTGAGGATCTGCAGGAGTTATTACTGGTTGTCTTACATCAAATAATGTTCAAAGAGTCATAAAGTGAATGAATAGAGCTGACTGGGAAGGTCTTGTACTGCATTCATTGTGGTATTTAGACCAAAACATTACAAATTCAATTCAATAAGGTCTCAGAACCTTTTAGTTAAATTCTGTCAAAACCTTTTGAAAATAAAAAAAAGTATAAGTATTCAAAGTGGGGATACACTTTTATAAATTACCTCAAAAACACTGGAGTCTGTGGACAACCGAGACCTGGTGGTGCGGGTTTCACCAGACTGGTTGCTGGAACTTATGGGAGAATCTGCAGCCCCGAAGAGAAGACGCATGGGAGACTGGACCGTTTTCACATTAATGCCACAGATTTTGCTGTCGCTGAGTGTAAGCTGAGATGAAGAAAGAGCTCTCTCCAGGTTCCTGGAGCGAGGCTGAGAACTTGAGTAGAAGGTGCTTGAGTATCTTCTAGAGAACTTCTTTATTCTTGGGCTCCTCCTCAGGTCTGACAGAAAATCACAAAGACAGAAAATATACTTGTGGTTTTATATCAAGCTTACACTGTACTTCAAGTCAGGCAAACAAAACAAGTATCTTTTAGGTAAAATACTTAAAATTATAATTTAACCTTTATAAGAATGAGCTGTGCCCAGTAAACTCAAGTAAAAGTTTAGAAATGCACAAAGGAATTGAGGTGAAACCAAGGGGACTGGAAATGAAAGATTTTAAGCCACCCACCAACCACAACCTACTAATTTACTACGATAACAAGGCAGAAAACAGAAGTATAGGGTTGAGTTATTAGCTTAAATACGACTATGAAAATCTGTTTCATCCATCATCCATCCATCCGAGATCAGGTTGCAGGGGCAACGGGTCCAGAAGGGAACCCCATGCATCTCTCTACTCGGTGACATTAGAATCCCCCAGCTCATTCTGGGGGATTCTAAGGCTTTCCCAGGGCAAAGGCTTCCATGTTCTGGGTCTTCCACAGGGTCTCGTCCCAGTAGGTAGTCCCCAGAAAACCTTCAAAGAGACTTTTTTTGGAATATGTTGCAAGCGTCACATTCAAAATTAGTAAATATTTGCAAAAAAGATTACATTTTCAATTCAATTCAGTTTATTTATATAGCGCCAATTCACAACACATGTCGTCTCAAGGCACTTCACAAAAGTCAGGTACATACATTCCAATTAATCCTAACCATTGAACGGTGCAGTCAGATTCTGTTATTTATTCAAATTGGATAAAAAGTTTTTCTGTCTAAGGAAACCCAGCAGATTGCATCCAGTCAGTGACTTGCAGCATTCACTCCTCCCAGATGAGCATGTAGAGACAGTGGACAGTCACTGGCGTTGACTTTGCAGCAATCCCTCATACTGAGCATGCATGTAGCGACAGTGGAGAGGAACAACTCCCTTTTAACTGGAAGAAACCTCCAGCAGAACCAGGCTCAGTGTGAGCGGCCATCTGCCACGACCGACTGGGGGTTAGAGAGAACAGAGCAGAGACACAAAGAGAACAAAGAAGCACTGATCCAGGAGTACTTTCTATGGGAAGGAAAAGTAAATGTTAATAGATGTAGCTCCTTTAGTCGTTTCACCTAGAAAGAAGGAACAGATAAACTCTGAGCCAGTTTTCAAGTTTATAGTCTGAAAGAGAGCACATAGAGTTAGTTACAGTAAAAGCTCAGTCAGTAGCTATGTCTAGGAGAGAGAAAGGGTTAAACACTGAAAGACAGGGCCATGTGGATCATCGGTAGAGGGCGAGCATTAAGTTGTTAATAAGATTACGTTTATCAGTTAGAACATTAAATGTTTTGTGTTTATAGTGTTAGAGTTAAAGTAAGCTAGGGTGAGCAAGTCTGTATACATTTCAAAATAAACAGTGAATTTAGCTTCATTTATTCATTCATAGTGTTGTGTCGCAGATTTGTGGAGGTTTTTTTTACATTCTTTCATAAATTTCTTGAAAAAAAAAAACCCTCAATTTACATAAATAAATAAGAAATATGCGATGTACATGAATATAAACTTTGGGAAAAAAAGGAACAATACCTTCGGCTGGTTTTACTGGTGATTCTTCTACTATGCACTCCTCGGTAAGGTCAGACTTCCTGTGAAATAAACATGATTTGAGGCAAAAACTGTTAATTTACACCAAGCTACAGTTGATTTCATGTAATAAAATGGTAATAGCAGAAATACCAGGATAATGACTGAAACATACCTTCCTATTTTCTGCCGTTGTAATAGGCGACTGGACACCTGCTTGTGGAGAGGTGTCTCACACACCTTCTTTGTGAGAAGTCTGTGTTTTTCTGAAAATATAAAAAAGAGATTTAACCATTAAAATGTTAAAACTATAGTAAGTCATTAAAAATTGTGATTTTTTTGTTAAATCTCAGAAACAATATCAGGTTACGCAGCCAAATACTGGAACACTGTTCACCTCCTGCAATTTACCAAGTTTAATATTATTTTTAAAAGCAACATATAACAATGTACGACATTACCTTCAGATTCAGGAGAACGCTTGCGTTTCATTCCTTCCACAGCCGACACAGACTGGCTCCTTGGTAGTTTTCTTTTCTTTGATGGGGAAACTATCTCTTGGTTGAAGAGGTTTCTTCTGACTTTGGTCACCTCTGTGGACCAATAAATGTATGATGAAAAACTTTACTACTTTACTTAGAGGATTTGTAAGTAGGGCTGCACAATATTTATTGTCATCACAATATAACTGTATGAAATATACATATCGCAAAGAAGCGCATGGACTGCAATAAGTCTCAGCTAATTATTTAAGTACCATGAATTTAAGCTTTCCATGCCTGTAATGTATGAGGCGACTGTTGTTTAATGTAGTGTAAAAGGTTTTAGAAGGTTGAGAGCTGGTCAAGTCATTAAGCAACTACTGCTAATGTAACTTTTTCAATTGAAATGTTACTTCTAGGCGACGTTTGCTGTTTAGCTGGAAAGAATGAATTAACATTTTCTTCCAGTAGCTGGTTAGACTACTCATTTTCTGGGGTCTATGTTTGCTAGAAACCAAAAGCAGCAAGACAAACACTTTTTAATTATTTGTGCATTTATTGCAACTCATTTAGCTATTACAACATTAAGCAGTATTATTGCATATCGCCAGACTTCCTAATTTCGTGGCCGAATGTCTCCCACTCTCTCTGCCCCTCTTTCCTGTCTCACCTACTGTTGAAAAATGAAAAGTAAAGGCCCTTAGTGCCAAAAAATATCTAAAAAAAAAAGAAAAAGCTGACAGAATCCAGTTTATTGATCTGATTTACAACTTCAAGCATTCATTGGATGCTGCAACAGAGCACCTGAATCAGAGTCCACACAACGCTGAAACCCTGCAGTCTTACTTGGTGTCTTCTGAACTGGTCAGAAAGCTTAGAAACTCAGAGGAAGCAGATGAGTCTAGATTGCGGTCAGTTTGTAAAACGTTGATGAAACCACTGAATTTTCTTTATATGACAGAGCAAGAAACACGTGTTTTACAAGCTAGCGTCTAATCTTTAAAGGTCTACTTTAATTTCCAACACATACCTTGCGCTTGTTGTTTCTGAGGTTGCTGTATTTCTACATGTTTCTCCAAAGCAGTAGAGGTCTTCATTTTGGATTGAGAAAAAAATATATATAGTCAGGTGCTGGATCATCAAGAATTAATAAGTACAAATTATTTTCCCCACCTAAGCAGTTCCATTGCGCACACAGGGCTGATGCTATGAAAGGTTTTTAACTCGTTCTCTAACAGAACCCATTTAGTTTTCGAACAACCAACAGAGAGAACTCAGAGAAATGTAATTACATCACTATTCCCATCTGATCCAATAAAAATTTGGTCCTTTATCAGGTTTTATTTTTGCAAAAGATCAGAGAGCAAATCACCTCATTTACTCCTTCAAACAGATGATCTAACATCACTAATCTAATTTATTTACAGAGTTTTAAACAAGTCCTGACCAGCTAATTGTTTGTTCATACAGCAATTACAGTGGGACTGATGAACTACAGCTGATGATAGGAAAAGATCAACAGTTTTAGGGAAGTATGTCAGAAACAGCTTTTATAGATTCAGCAGAAAATGTTGGCCCACGAGGGGTTAAATCAAAATAAACAGCGGGAAGATGAGATACAGAAGGTTCATGTTATTCCACAGCTAATTCACCTTTTTATTAACACTATAGCTCTGTGTCTTAAAGTAAGAAAAACCAAAAACAGCGACTCTGGATGAAAACACAGTAGAGTTATAATTGGATTGGTTGTTGGTCTCTGTGAGCCCGCCCCAGCTCCTGATACCAGTGGATCTCTCATCTAATCATGCTTCACGTTGTGGCCGACATGGCACCAGTTTATCAGTGCCAGAGCCAAAGCTTGAGGCAGTGGAAACAGAAAGAACTGATGCAAAGCAAGAACTAGCACCAGTTCAGCACTAGAACTGGTTTGATGGAGCAATAAATCCCTGCTAAGATGCCAGACAGAAAGTTGATCAAGATTCAGGTAGAACTCAAAATGAAAAGAGAAAAAAACATAACTTACTGTTCTTGTGACCTTTTTGGGCAGCTGTATTTGACGAAGACTCTGTGTGGATTCAGTCATACTGCGATGTCGAGTCAACATCCCACTCCTGCACAGGAAACAAATCGAGAGGAGTTCTAAAACTTTATAAAATGTCAGAGAAAAATATCCCTAAATGTTAAATTAACATACTTTTTTTTCTAAAAAATAAAACAGGTACAATGTTACTTTTGCCTTAAAGTCCGGTTTTCAAAGGTTCACAATTTTATGACACTCTTTTCATACTTTTCCAATGCCTTTTGAGCATTTTTGCAAAACTTACCTCCTCTTGTTGGCTGAGCGAGTTCGCAGGTCGAGTAGACCATCCTCTGAAATGAGGCTCTGTGTTGAGATGGGAGGTAAGGAGGCGGAAGGAGAAATGCTGTCCTTGGCAACAGAGTCATCACTGAAGAAGTCAGCAGGCAGAACCGCCACTAAAGCATCAGGAAGCTGAGTGCCCAGACTGTTGTAGATGTCTGCAAGCACTTTGGGAACAGCCATCAGGAACCTGTCAGGATGAACAAGCAACACATTTTAAGGATCTTGGGAAGCATTTAAATATGGCACTTATCATCCTTTAACATTATTGGCAACAGAAAAGTGAAACTGAAAACAAAAAGTGAAATATTCAAAAATGTATATTTTAATTAAATGTAAAATGTTTAAACAAATAGATTCAGGACAAACAGAGTGGTACCTTTCAAGCAATTATTCTAATGATTATAGCTTACAGCTAATGAAAACCCCAAATTCTGTCTCAGAAAATTATAATATTACATAAGAACACTAAAAAGGATTTTTAATGCAGAAATGTTCTGCCATTCTTCACAAGGAAGGTGAGCCACAAAGTATGAATGTTGATGGAAAGTTTAGTGAAAAGGAAAAAACGTGACAGTCCCCAAGCAACAGGGATGATCATGAAGGCTGAGCGATACTGGTAAATATTGCGATTACGATGTCAGTTTCCATATGTGCCTATTTTCTTTTTTCCTCTCTTTCTCATCTGTGCCTCCATCACTCTGTGATTCAGCATTTAGGGCAATGTCATTTTGATCAAGTGTGAGCATCTGCTGCTGTGAGACTCTGCCCAACTGCCTAAATATTACAGCGGCACCTAAAGTGTTCAGAACACTTGGAATATATTAGCCAATAATTATGCACTCTCAACAGACTATTGCGATATTGACATAGCACAGGCCCATTTCGCGATGTTCATATATTTGTGATATACTGTGCAGCCTATTGTGAAGCAAAGCCTATTTAAGAATATGGGGCAGACACACAAGTCATTAAGTGCATCAGTGATCAGTGCTTCATGAGTCAACACACAGACAACCAGGACATGGGCTGCAGCTGTCACATTGCAGAAGTTACCTGGGAAACCTGGGAGAAAAAGAACTGGACTCTGTTCTTTTTCTCTGTTTCTTTTCAGTAAATCTTGCATTTTATTTGGAAATCAAGGCCCCAGACTCTAGAGGAAGAACAAAGAGGCAGAGAATTTAAGTTGCTTGTATTCCGGTGTGGAGTTTCCACTGTTAGTGATTTTTTTGGGAGGCCAGGTCATCCACTGGTGTTTTCTCCAGTCCAAAGTCTGTGAAGCCCTATACCCTGAAATATTAGTGCATTTTATGCTTCCCTCCGCTCAGAAGCTTTGTGGAGAAGCACAGCCAAAAGTACCAATATCTGGTATAATGACCAGGATATGCCTGTGGTTGAACTAAACCCCATAGAAAAATCAACAGGGTGTTGTCAGGAGGAAGACGAAAAAGACCTGAACCAACAATTCAGACGCGCAGAATGCTGCTACTAAAGTAACCCGGACTTAAGGCTGAAATGATTCCTTGAATGATTCTAGTAACTCCATTACTAAAATTCCTCCAAGAAAATTATCTGCCCCATAGCTTCATATTATCAGCTATGGAGGGAGACGGCGAGGGACAAAAAGAAGCACAGAGAAAACAACAGAAAGTGTCAGTGTGGGATCACTTTAAAACTAACAGAAAAGAAATCAGCGCAGTGTGTGCGCTGCAAAACTGAGTCCTCCATGCTGCAGGAATGTTGATGTTAGAACTTGTTTTAGCTGCAGATGCATCATTTGCTACAAATTTAGATCATTTTCTTTAAAAAGATGTTGAATTATATCTTTACTCGCAGTTTCTCTTTTATGTATTACTACTACTCATGATATAAGCCTAATTAGTTAAATGGAAAATCAGCAGAGTGCGCCAATTATTTATCCGATGACTCGGCTAATTGTCAGAATAATCGATAGAAAACCCGATTTCTAAAAATAATTGTCAGCTGCAGCCCTACCTGGACTTCCTCAACACCACAGCAGATGCCATGGAGCACTGATGTAGTTATTTATGTAAAATGAGCCCTGACCAAGCAATGAATGCTTATACTGTACAGTACGAGTGTGAATTGAATTAAATTAATAAAATAAATGATCTTTCCAATGATATTCTATTGTACTGAGATGCACTTGAAGATTTAAAAAAGAAGAAGAAAAGACTGGATTACCACGCACTACATCGCAGCACACACTTACCCTGGGAGGACTTCATCTTGAAGGAACCTTGCTAGGCACACTGGGTCTGTTGTTAATGAGATTATCCTCAGCATTTCAGCTGCCTAATGAGGACAAAACATTACAACGTCATCCTTTTCGTATTCACTACTGATAAACACAAGACAAAAGTGTTTGATAAATCAATACATAGAGTATGTTGACCCTCTGACCTCCTCTGCCATCTGATCTGTATCCAATGAGTCAGACTGTTTTGAAGAGAAACGTCTGCAGAGCTCCAGCCTCAGCATCACTTGCAGTTGGCACCTAGATTAGACGGCCTGTGTTATTTCGACCTTAACGCTTCTGATACGATGTAAGAACAGTCTCACTTCAGTTTTTTAAAAGAAAGATAAAAAGGACTTGTTTCAGAAACTGGATGAATCACTCACTCTCTGACTTTGTTGGCAGCATCATGAGCCCCTCCGTAAAGCTGACGGACTGATTTGCTGCTCTTCATCAGGTGCTGTTGAACAATTAAAGAGGCTTTTTCCTGCAGATCAGACATACGGTTGTAGAATGAAGTTAATCGAAGCAACTCTGCCACACTTGGCCTTCATATCATGATATTTATGTGCCGTCTCTGACCCTGTAATCATTTTCTTATCTAACATAAACATATTGTTTATTGCATGTACACTGGGCAATATTACAGTCATGTTTAAATGTGACGATGTGCAAAATTTAACAATTTTCTATGCTCATTTTGAGACAGGTGAAACTGAAAAGCATGTTCATGCAAAACTATGCAGTACATTGACTTAGCAAGTTTCAAAACAGAAGCTAAATGAGACCCAGACACATGTTTACAGAGTAAACATAAGAATTAAAAAGGCACTTTGTCTCACCTCCCACTCTGATTCAGCAACTAGAAACACTTTTACAGCATTCAGAAGCTGTTGGACGCTTGTAAGTAAAGACGAGTCCTTCTCTTCTAGGGTCTTGTCATAACTGACCTTCAGATGGCACAGCAGCTCTTTCTCACTAGAGAAACCTGAGAAACAGAAGACAAAGTATTACCTGAAGTCTTCATTTATAAATGTGTACAACATTTATAATCTACACAAATTATCCAAGATGTTTTATGTGAAAGATTTATAACATAGCAAACGTCTTCTTTTGGGCTTAAACAGTGACACCTACTGAGGGTGCTTGCTCCTCCAGGTTTGTTCCTGTCACTCAGTCGTCTCCTCCCTGGTCTGTCGGCCCCCCGGCCCTCACTCCCCACCGGCTCAGTCTCAGTCTGAGTCTTCTGGGCTTTGACATTCAGACGTGCCACATTTAGCATTTGCAACGAGCGACTCATTGTCTTCATTTTCTGCTTCACAGGTGTACGGTGGGCACCTCCTGTAGGTCAAGGAGTGAAGTAAAAGGAGGGAAAATTGTAAAGAATTTTGACTATTAGATATTAAAAACATTGAACACCAAGGTGGAAAGGCTAATGATCAAAAGAAGGAGTTTATTCACGTTTCTTGCCCCTTTTGCTGACCGACTCCCGGGAGACCTGGTACATTTCAGACAGAGCGCTGACTAGATCCTGCTGAGCCTCAGAAAGATCCTCATCTGTACCTTGATGTGGTACTGCATGAAGCAGTCTGGAAACAGTCATTTAATAACACATTTGTTTCAGCTTTCTTCACTCCTAACGTCAACATAATCATCGTGGTATCTGGGTCCCAACATTACTTTAAAACATACAAATAAACCTGGATAATGTGCATCAGGGATTATTATGCCTTCACAACAAAGGAAAACAATGTTCTGGCTGCCCCAAACGTCAAACTAGTGCACACAGAAAACAAAACGTTCAACATTCAGATATGGATCCCAACAGATTTCAGTTGTTCTCTTTCAGCCATTCACAGACCTGCTTTAAAAAATCCTTCTAATGTGGAAAAAAGGTTTGTAGGGTTGTTTTGTGATGGTCTGTTTTTACTTTTTCTTATGTTTTTATGACTATATAATATTGTTTTATTTTAGAAACTGCTTCTGCAAGTAAACTAATAATAAAAAAAACGCATTAAAGCAGATAGGTACTGTATGTCTGTGAAAATACAAATTAAAATAACAGCTAAAACCTAGTTTCTGGGAACCTGTACTTCACGCAGACATGCAGGGATCCGGTCTTTTGATCTCTGCACGTCTTTTGACAAAAACCTTTTAAAAAGTGAAAACTACTTTAAGAAATACAAAATGTAAAAGTATCACTCTAGTACCTTATTGACTCCATTAAATTGGCGCTTACTCCTGACTGATCCGACTGTGGGAACCAAGCCTCCAACATGTTTGTTGTTTGTGGCCTGTAGCGGAGTTCCTGCAGAGCCCACTCAGGCGCAGGGGCATCTTTAGAATAAACAAAAGAAAATTTACATAATTAAATTGCACATAAAATTTAAAATAACATGTGAACATATCTCTGCATTTAGTGCTTTAAATTTCAGAGATGGATTCTCAAATCAGATCCAATAAATATGAACATCTGCAGTCTATATTTTTCAAAACTACAACTCAAACTAGGACTTTATATATCTGTGCAACTGGCTAAGTAACACCAACACACACACTCTCTTTCTCTTGCATTTGAGAGATATTTGTATATTACCCTGCGCCAAGGCAGACAGACTGCTGAAAACATTTGTGAAAGAATGGGTTGCTCTAAGGATTTCATTGAATTCTAGCGTGGTGCGGTGATGGGATCCCACCTGTGCATTAAGTCCATTTGACACACATCCTTGCTTCCACGGTCACGTGTTAGTTGAGGTGTATTTACAAAAAGTCAATAACTACAGACGTACAAACCCCATGTGGCGCTCAGATTAGCTAAAGAACAGTGCGCCAAGAGCCTTATTGAACTCTTGGTGGGCCGAGCAGCTGCATCAAAGCTTTACATCACCAAGCGCAGTGCAAAGAGTGGGATGCAGTGGTCTAAGTCAAGTCAAGTTTATTTATATAGCGCCTTTCAGCAACAAGGCTCTCAAGGCGCTGTACACAAGGAAAAACACCACAATGGTACAGAAAATCAAACAGGTAATTTGAAAAAAAATATGAATAAAAATAAAATAAAGAGAATAGAATGATTGATAAGAAAATGAAAGGAAAACCGGACCGAAAACTCCACTAATAAAGTTTAGACGGCCCAGTCAAAGTCCACTCTAAACAAATAAGTTTTTAATCTTGATTTAAAGCAACTTAGGGTTTCGGCGCTTTTAGAGTTTTCTGGGAGTTTATTCCAGATTAGTGGAGCATAAGAACTAAAAGCTGCTTCTCCATGTTTGGTTCTGGTTCTGGGCATGCAGAGTAGATTTGAGCCAGAAGACCTGAGAGGTCTGGGTGGTTGATCCACTGACAACAAGTCTGTAATGTATTTTGGTGCTAAGCCATTCAGTGATTTATAGACTAAGAGAAGAATTTTAAAGTCTATTCTCTGAGCTACAGGAAGCCAGTGTAGGGACTTTACGTGCTCCACTTTCTTAGTTCTAAAGCATGCTGCCACTGGATGCTAGTGCAGGAGAGACGTGATCCGAGTGTCAAATCATCCTCTCTGTTTAACAATCTAAAGGACGAGTTTGGGTTTTGGCGACTGCCAGGACAACAGCAATTTCCTGACAGCATTTTTAAGTAGAGTACAGTGGATATCATGGTTTGGGGCTGTTTTTCAGAAGTTGGGATCGCCACTGAATTCAAGTTAAAGGACCTCTTAATGTTTCACCATAGCCAGATATTTTAACAATGTCACACTCCAACGTAGAGGGAATGGTTTAGGGAAGGCCCATTCTGGTTCCGACCGCATCAGTTAACAAAGCAAGGCCACATTTCTGTACAGTAGTGCCTCCGTGTTTTATTATCAACCGAATAAAGAAAGCCATTACTTCAGGAGCACACCAGCTTTGTTGAACAAGAAGTACAGTTAAAGTCAAGGAGGATTTAATGATAGGTAGCTAGACAGAAATAATGTTCCACAAAGGTAATGTACTAATCTTTGGGAGGTTAAGCATCAAGTAACTAAACCCAACTCAAGTAGTACATCTGAGTAAGCCTAGATGTTGCACACCCTCTAGTAACTGAGCTAATGATTGCAACAACATGCCAAAAAAGAACCATGAAGACGCTGGTTAGAAGTAGGAAAAAGTACTAACACGAAGCGAGGAAAATGCAGCCAGATAGTGAGTGGTAACTAAGCAATAAACTGATAAAAACAATAATGATAAATTCAATTATATCACACACCTGGACAATAAAGAGAAAAACATTTTTAATCAACATCAATAAAGTGTTATCAAACAGCTTTTTGTGTCTGTTATTAGAAAACTTAAAACGTCTAAAGTAACAGTGTTGCATTAACACTACAAATAAATCTAAAGTCAAATCCCAGCAAAATTCTCCATGAAAAGCTCTCAAACTGGAGGCCGCTGTTTTTATAAAAGTATGGCTTGTTTGGGAAGGCCATCACAACGAAGGGTTTCCTCTCTGTAAGGAATGTGCCAACATCTATGTTTACAGAGCTACATCTGAACCCAGAACAGGTCCAAAACAATGCACCTTGCAAAAGTAATTTGTTTTCACTTGTGAACAGAGACCTTCAGAGATTCTCAATTGGATTGAGGCCTGGACTTTGACTAGGCCATTCCAACACCTTTAAATGTTTCCCCTTGAAGCACTCGAGTGTTGCTTTAGCAGTATGCTTCAGTCACTGTCCTGCTGGAAGGTGGACCTCCATCCCAATCTAAAATCACAGACTGACACAGGTTTTGCTGAAGAATATCCCTGTATTTCGAAACCATCCATCTTTCCCTCAACTCAGACCAGTTTCCCAGTCTCTGCTGCTCAACAACATCCCCACAGCATGATGCTGCAACCACCATGTTTCACTGTGAGGATGGTGTTCTTGGGGTAATGGGATGTGTTGGGTTTGTGCCAGATGTAGCTTGTTTCTTGGTGGCTGAAAAGTTCTGCTTTAGTTTCATCTGACCAGAGCACCTTCCTCCATACGTTTGGGCTTTTTTTGGCTGTTCTTCCATACAGTCCAACTCTATGGAGTGTGCAGCTTATTGTGGTCCTATGGACAGATCCTCTAGTCTCTGCTGTGGAACTCTGCAACTCCTTCAGCGTCCCCTCTGGTCTCTATGCTGGCTCTATGCTGGCTCTGGTTTATCTCTGGTTCTGAGTTTTGGTGGGCGGCCCTCTTTTGGCAGGTTTGTTGTGGTACCATGTGCTTTCCATTTGAAGATGAATGACTTGATGGTGCTCTGGTGAAAAATCAAAGATATGGATATGTCTTCATAACCCCACCCTGACTTGTACTTCTCAGAAACTTTATTCCTGACTTGTTTGGAGAGCTCCTTGGTCTTCATGGTGTGATGCCTTTTGCTTAGTGGTGTTTCAGCCTCTGGGACCATTCAGAAAAGGTGTGTTTATACTGAGAGATCATGTTATGATCATGCTCATGGGTGGACTTCTTTCACTATTAAAGTGACCTTTGAAGGTAATTGGTTGCACCAGAACTTTTTAGGGGCTTTATTATTAAATGGGCGGATACACATGCACGTCAATTTTAATTTTTTCTTTTTATATATTTTTTTCTCATTTCATCTCACCGACTACTTAAAATAAGATAGAAAAACATTTAAATGACAGGTTGGAATGTAACCAAATGAGTAAAAAGCCAAGGGGCTTCAATACTTTTGCAAGGTACTGTAAACACAGCATATTCACTACAAACACCTTGCATCTGATGACTTAGGCTCGTCTTGCAAAACCGTGCAAAACTATTTCTTGCAGATATTAAGCCAACCATGAATTCCTCTTCATACCAAGTATTCTGGAGTCAAATGTGAGGCCAAAGGTGGAGCAGTTGAAATACTTTCTAAATATTTTTTTTGAATTTTGTTTTGACATAACTTAAAACATGTTAAGGTATCTGTAAATGGATGCAGTAACATCAGCAGATGTTCAAATGTCAGCTTTGCTATAATTCCTACCGTCGGTCCCATCACCGTCCTCGTTCATGATGTCATAAACGACGCTCAGAACACTATTCACCACATCTGGCAGATCAGCAGAGGTTTCAGCTGTGACAGGGGCTGTAATATTTGTGTTCAGGAGCTGGTCATACTCAAAGATTATTGGCTGGAGAATGGTGAGTAGAGCTGTGGACTGGGACAGCGGGGAGAAGACACCTGGACACCACAACCCATTATGATTGACTTCAGCAAGCTGTGGAAACAATTAAAACAGGGAAAGAAAAGTAAAAATGACATTTGAGTCATCAAATGCTACGTTATTTTCTTATAGAGAGATGCGGCTTTCCAATATTCCGACACCTGATTTTGAGGCGGATCTGACTTTTTTTTTAGGGGCTCCATTATATGACAACCTGTGTTCTGGCTTTGAACTAGCACTAGAACTGACCTGGTGGAGAATCCCCCAGAGCTGCAATGAGATCTGCAGAAATACAACTTCAATCAGTCTTTGTATAACAGTGACTGTTCTTTAACCTTAGACGTACAGAGAAAGGATATTTTAAGCTGCTTCTTAGCGCTGTACACATCTTGCTGACATGTCAGTCATGTTTTTCCCATAATTTAATTACGTTACTTGACAGAAAACAAACTGTATTGAATTTAAGGCATAAAAAACATATGTGCTTTTTACACAGGACTTTCAACAGGCTTGTTTAGTTTTCATTGCCGCAGTTTGCAGTCACCTTTGAGGTCATTGTAGCAATTGGTGGTATTACCTTGCAGTGGTGCAACTAAGCTGAAGTACTGCTTAAAGATGATGTCTTGTGCATCTTCATGTTGTATGAAAAAAAAATACTATTTCAAATGTGAAAATTTACATCTTTTCTTGACATTTGCAGAATCACATCTCTGTCAGCTGGGGAATTTATTAAGACATAACTTCAATGTGAAATTTCATTTAATTGTGTATTATTTCCTGAAACTTTGTATTAAACTCCTGCTCCATTGATTATGGGATTAATCTATGTTTGGCGGAGATGCAATGATAGATCACAGCCTCTTACTAAGGCAGAATAAGTGAGCAATCCCCTGCTGGTAGGTAGTATTTACTGGATACACATTATGACATCAGTGTTTCCCCTACCCTTCCTAAACGTCTGTACGTGTTCACACGTTAAGAATTTATAGCAGCAGGAGAGGAACTATATTATTTAAAACCTATGGCAGAGGAACACGGCTATTTAAGTCTTGATGTGACGATGTGCCATGCAGACGCATCCCACGAGGAGCAGGGAGGGGGAGCACACAGAAAGACATCCCCTGGAAAGAGAAATCAACTGTGGTTGTTTTGCATGGAAGCTAAGTTTTACTGTTCTCTGTTCTCACCATGTTCAGTGAAAGAGCAGACAGTTGTCTGAAGAGATCCAAGAAGGCAGCAGCTTCGTGGTTACTGCTATCGCAGATCTGAAGCACCCATGACTCTGTGGAGGTTTGTGTCAGCATTGAAGCATCCCAGCCCTGCAAAGCTCCCTTTAGGTTCACCTCTATAGACTCGTGCAGAAGCCTCTGACCTCGGGACACCGGCTCCACCACCACATGGCAGTTATGAGCTGCATTTCCTAGGTCAGTAAAAAATTATAACACACAACAAGAAAAAAAAAACAGCATGTTCATTCATAAATCGCTGCTAATATGCTTTTTTTTTCCAATAATCTATGTATAGACTTAGGTTTTTACTACACGTTTAGTCATCTTTATGATATTGTTGGTGTTCCGGGTGTTACTGCTTTAGAAAAACATTTGCAAATTAATTTTAAAAAATTTGAAAAGTTTTTAAAACAACATTTTTTTCTTTTTCAAATTATTATCGGATTGTACGAACCATGATCCCATCGCAGAACACCAGCTGCTGCAGGAAAACCCAGGCGGTACAGCCTTTCAGATGACAGGAGGTATCCAACGCTGGAGTTGATAAGGAAGGTTTCTCTCCTGAACCCTGAGTCTGATTTGTGATCGCAGCAGAGGTTAAACAGAGCAACCACGGGGATCACTCTGCCACCCACCTGAGCTAGAACTGCGGATAGCTTGTCAGAACCAAAACGATCCTCAAAGCTCATAACCTGAAATAAAACATGAAGTTGCAACTGATTATGTTTCTGTTGTAAGTAATAACATTTCATTTAGTAAAGATTCTAAGTGTGAGGAAACATCTGGACATTTCTGATCACAAAGAAACTCTTCCACATAAAACAGAGAGAAGAAATAGAGACCACTCTTTTGTTATGAATTTAAGAGATCAGACACTTATGTTGGACCAGAAGGCCTGGCTAAAAGTCTCCGATCTAATTCACCACCAAAGACGCTCTATCAGGTGGAGGTCTTGGCTGTGTGCAGACCTGTCGAGTTCTTTCCCAATGGAAGTTGCTTTGTGCACGATCATGTATGAACGGGGAGGGACCATCTAAAACTGTTTTACAGAGAATGAGGAGAATAAATTCATCTGAAATGTCTTGACGCATCAGGAGTTCCAATCATTGGAACTGAAAGGATCAGCCCAACTTCAGAAAAACATCCCCACACCCTAATCCCCCCTGCAACTATCTTTACACCTGATACAATACAATCAGACAAGTGTTGTTCTCCTAGAAACTGCCAAACCCAGACCTGGCCATTAGAAAACCGTCCCCCTCTGCCTTAAAGTCCAATCGCGACATGCTTTACACCACTGCATCCAATGATTTGCACTGCAGTTGGTGATGTAAGGCTCGGACGTATTGAAGCTAATCTGAAGGCCTTGTGAGCTTTGGAGGTCTGTTAGCTTTTGACTTTACGCACCATCTGCCTCGACATATGCTGACCCTGCTCTGTGAATTTACCATGGCCTACCACTTCATGATGTGTTGCTGTCACTTACAACCACATTAACTTTGTTATAATACCAGACTGTTGACTATATAGTAGTGAGAAATTTTCTGCATAGGTGGAGTCATATCACAGAACCATGCTGGGATTCACTGAGCTCCTGAGAGTGACCCATACATTCAAAAGTGTTTGTAGAAGCAGTCGTTAGATTCATTGATTTGGAGCGATGACCCAATACTTTATACGACACAATGTTTATTTACGATTTTACTATGGCCTAGATTTCTAAAACGCTATAGTTTAAGGTTCATTGTACAACTTATTGGAAGGTCCACTTTTTTCTTGCCTACATCCATTGTGGCAATTTCTGGCTTTTAAAGCTGCATTTGAACTGTTTTTTTCTCAGGGTTGACTGATGGTACACCAACTTTACTGGACTTCAAAAACAGGAATTATGTGAACAAGTTTGAACTTCAGACATTTTCTCCACTAATCACAAGCTCAAAATGATGTTTACAGGCTCAAAGATGTACATGTACTACAGCCTAAAGGCCCTAAAGGACATTTATCTGGTAGACATTGTGGGTTTATGCAAAAAACTATATATGCATGTATAAATTAGATGGTATACAAATTAGAGAAAATCCACAATAAATTCAAACTTGAGCACCTAAAACATGGTTTTAAGATTTTTCCCCTCCACATTAGGACATTATTGTTCCCAAGGACTGTATGTACATTTCTGACCGACACTGGGAGTAACACAGCTGCTACACTCACCTCAAAATGTGATCGAGTGTCAATCCAGTGTAGAACAACTTGTTGCTGAACAAGCATGTCGTTAAGACTCTTCGGCAGGATATACTCGGTCACATCTGCTGGAAGGTCATCATCTTTTACAGACAGGAAGTCCAGAAGATGCGCCCTTGAACGGGGACACCGTGAGACCACAAACACAACATTTCTCCCACTGCTTAAAGAGTCATTTTCTTGAGACAGACAAGGCTTTCCAGCACGACTTGACTTCCTGGGCCTCAAGGAAAGTTTAGTCGGAGAAGTGATGTCTGGTCTGTCCCACTGGAAGTCCAACAGAGTTTCCCTAACAGCGTTTTGAACTGAAGCTGATTTACTAGACTGTTGCTTCTGTTGAGAACGACACACTTTATCCTTTGCGTCAAATCTCGCTTCAAACTCTTGTTCAAAGTCCTCAAATGTTTTGTGTCGCAGCTCCTTGAAGTCGGATCCTCTCGATATGATGCTGGCATTACGACCAGCTCTTGCCTGGGAAAATGTATAACCCCAACGCACCTTCTCAAACCCATATTTGTAGCCGTAATGCAACAGGATATATAATATTCCCCGTTTCGCGAAATTGTTTCTGACCTCCAGTCGATGGTCTGACTCGTAATCTTCATAATCAACATCAATAATAAACACTAGGTTGTGCAGAGCCATACTTTTAAATGCGATGTCCATAAAGATAGTCCGCTTGGCTCAAATAAATAGCATGAAAACTGGTACTTTTTGGTCAAACATTGACCAACAACACTGTCCCTAGCAGTTTAGCTCTATCTGCTCTTTCATGACATGTAATAACTTTACCTTAGTTGTACGTTTGGGTAAACTTCATTTTTTTACACTAACCGCTACCTGCTAGCAAACAATCGTTACGATACAGTTATAGAAACTTCAGTCTGATGTGATGCTCTACGGAGGTTTTGACGGTTGTTATTAAAATAACGTAACGCCTGCGCTAGATAGACGTTATCGAACGTAAAAAAGATACCATCCAGAATGCTTAAAAAGTCAACACAACAATACTCGCATACATACACTACATAATCGCCATTTTCTCATAGTTGTTCTTAACGTTCGCGCTTCTTGAACACTAATCCCACCCCCACGATCTAATTGGTTGTAACTCATGACAATATCAGTTTAATTGGTCAAAAGTGAAGTCAAACCTGCGTCACGAGTCTTGTATGCGCATTTTCATTGGATAAATGTCCAATCACTTAAACAACTACCGCTGACATGGGTATACGTAAAAGATTGACGGGAACAGGTTGCGTTTAACATTTTTTTCTTTTTTTCAAGAACTTTATTTTGAACATCGAACATTACAGAATAAATGAATTGCACTTAAAATTGATATCAATTATTTAAAAAAAATAATTGATATCAATTATCAACAAACAATTGATATCTACGGAGGAATAATAGTTTATAAATGAGGTAAAATAAATATAATTTTCGATTACTCTCGAGGGTTTTTGAATGCCAAATATAGGTGCCTTTTGAAAAAAAACTTGTTAACTTATTTTCTTTAATTTTGTACAAAGCATGAACAGTTCAGAACAACATTGTCTGTTTAAACGCTAGGGGGCGATAACAGTCTACATAAAGAAGTTGAACCTGAGACAAGCTTCTATGGTTTTAATTGCTTTCTGGCTTTCTGAAGATTAAATATAACCTAAGAGACCCGTGCGGAGAGGATGTTTATGGATAAGAGTCCACGACAAGAAGGCCTAATAGTAATTTTATAAATGTCATGGTTGCACATAATAAATATACCATGTCGTTTATATCACATGGAAAGGTGTAACATTTCAGTTTAAAATGCTTTATAGTTGTTAATGCCTTAAATTTTTTTTTAAATAGCAGCACAATCATTTTCTTTTCTAATAACTACTATTTCTTGACAGGAGTAAGGGGAATGGCCCCTTGGCAATTACTTAAACCTTGTATAGAAATTTTTATCAGATAAAATGTCTCCATTTCTGACTTTGTATCCACTGTAATGTGTTAAATATATTTATGAAAAGGTAAGAATTTCATGATTAGAGTTTTACTGTACTGTACTTGTTTGTGCAGACTCAATATGAGTATGAAGATCATAATTATTTTGGACATTTATTGGCTTATAGCAGCATTTCTCAGATTTTTATAATGCGTACCACCATAGTAAGTAGTTTTAAAAAGTGAAAAGTTGTCCAATTATCAGACATTTTTAACCAGTAGCAAACCAGGGGTGGATACGGGGCATGTTATGTCGTAAAAACAGAAAAAAGAAAAATGAAGAAAGCACCAACTTTTTATCCTTCAGCATTGCTTGACAGGTTGAAGGATTCAATTTAATTATCCTTTCCATTTTTCACAGAGAAGTTAAACATTTCATGCTGGAAAAGTTAACACAAAAATCCAATGAAGTCCAAGTGAAAAAGTTTGTGTATTCTTACGAACCTCGAGCTCCAAATCCAATATGGCTTAAGTGATAGCTGCAGTCAAAACAGTTAACTTGCGATTTCAAAAATCTTCTCCTATCAAATCTTACACACCTCATTCAGTAAACACATTGCTAAAGTGTTTGAAAGTAGAAAGTTCAGCGCAATACACTTGTTAAACGAATTGTTAATGCTAGTAGGTCTGGTCACAAAGCATATCACATCACCTCAGTTAAGTTCAGTTTGATGTCATTCCCAGATCCAAGTTCTAAATGTAGAAGTAAATTCAGCATATCAGCCACCGGCATTTTTTCTTGCTTCCTGGATGTACAAGGAGTTCTCCAAATTTTCCAAACAGCACTTTTCTTTTGAGAAGACACTGATGAAGCAAAGCTCAATGTGGTTGAACAGTTTATCTATTGCTGTTGCTGCTCAGCAGCTCAAATGGATAGCGTGTTTGCGTTAACATGTCAAATAATTATGGCAAAATTTCTGGTGAGTACCACTCAGGGAAGTCCAAGTCCCACAGGTGGGATTTGTACCATGGTCTGAGAGTCATTGGTTTAGAAAATTGGTTGCATATTTAAATTGAATGTGGGTTTTACCTAATATTTGAAAAGTTTCTCTTAGCAAGGTGCAGAGAAACCATACACTGGCATAAATTACATTGGATGTTTGACAACTATTCTTATCAGAAATAGTACCACTCATATAAGTTCCTTTGTTTCCTGGCACAGACCCAGCTTTAAATCTAATTCACAAAATGTTAATAAGACTGAGGTCGGGCCAATCCAGAAGCATAACATTAGCCTGCTTTATTCATTTAAATGCAGTCTAAAAGTCTGTTTGGAATCATTGTCCTGTTGAAATCCTTTAGTATACTTGAGTTTCAACCATCTAGCTGTTTGTTTGCGTTTAATTTGAAAACGATTCGATCTTTGTTTCACCCGGTCATTAAACTTTTCTCTACAGGGTGTTTGGCTTCCCCATGTGGGAGGCAACACATTTTAGTGCAGCTTGAAGGTATTTACTCTGAAGCTGGCTCTTCTTTCTTGGTACCCACCCTCTCAGTCAATGACGTGTAAAACCAATGTTCAAACTGGGTTGGGGCAGGAAATATACTCTACCAGTTCTGACCAAAAAGATGTTTAAACATCCAGCCAGAATTCTGCCAGAAGCTCGTTGAGGCTATAAAGGCAGCTTTAAATGCCACTGATTATGTATGTATGTAGGGCTGCACGGGTGCACAGTTGGTAGCACTGTTGCCTTGCAGCAAGAAGGTCCTGGGTTTGATTCCCTGCCGGGGGTCTTTCTGCACGGAGTTTGCATGTTCTCCCTGTGCATGGGTGGGTTCTCACCGGGTACTCCGCTTCCTCCCACAGTCCAAAGACATGCCTGTTAGGTTAATTGGTCACTCTAAATTGCCCTTAGGTGTATGAATGAGTGTGTGCGTGGTTGTTTGTGTGTTGCCCTGCAATGGACTGGCGACCTGTACAGAGTGAACCCCGCCTCCTGCCTATAGACTGCTGGAGATAGGCACCAGCTTCCCCGTGACCCGTGTATGTATGTATATTTGAGGCTGCATGTATAAATTTGGCCTATGTTTATTGTGCCATCTTTCCACCCTGGACAACAATGGTTAAAATAGACTATTAAAAGCCTACTGTTGATAAGTAAGTGTACACTTCAGACAGAAACTGAAAATGCAAATTAAATAAAGATGTAAACATTTGAACCTCTCATAAGGATGCTTGGCCAACTACAGAGCACACATTTAACATAGTTATTCAAACCATTGGGTCAAGTAAAAATGAAGCAAGCTGGAATTGAGGTGATAAACTTAATCGAACACAATAAATACCTGTAATATTTTATTTTAAAGTAAATATTTAAAGTAAAAGACAAATTTAAACATGGCAATAGGGCTAAAATAGTATTCTTTTTTGGATCATCAGTTATCTACTATGCTGGACTGAGTGAAACAGTGAGAAAGAGAGCTTGGCATCCTCTCTCTTTTTGCAGTGGATTGCCTAAAATGGGGAAAAGATCCCCAGTCATTCATAGCAAGGCAGCAATGATGAGGTCTGGGAATTTTCCGGGGCTTTTCAGTGACACTTCAGCTAGATGGATATTACAGTTTGTAACACAAATTAAGAACGTATTTCACAGGAGTTTTGCGCACATTGTGTCAGCATGTTTGTGTTAAAATAGTGGAGACCTTGCAAAATCTTTGTTTGCTAATAAATAAGGTCGTATGATTAGATGGCTGGTCTTCAGCTTGTAGTTAAGTAGCAGCAGATGTCACTGCAGCTGTCCTTGTTAAAATCTTGGAAACCAGGAAACTGCTCTGAACAAAATCTAAAAGAAACAACTCAGTTTAAAACGTCTTTAAGCACATTTTTTTATGTGCTTAGCCAGCCTCACGTTCGTTGAGGCAGAAGGACAAACCAGTGGAACAAAGAAAAACAGAGAACTGACACCTTTGCTTTGCATTTATGATCACTTCAACTCTGCACCACCTGGGGGACAAAAAATAAATAAAAAATGAAGCTTAGCAGATGAAGCTTAACAGATGTATGTAGTTTTTTCTGTAGCTTGGGAGTATAGTTTTGAGGACAGAAATATGTAGAGATACTGCTCAATGTGCTTTATAATGAAGAAAATTTTGAAATAGTTTTACAGCTTTTATCAGTCAGAGGGATACTGGCAGTATAGTTTAGTTTGACATTTCCAATTCCACCCGAGCCAGTCAAGACAGAGGACCACCTATCCTCATCCTAATTTCTTTCTACTGTTGCTTTGTGGTTCGTCAGAATGAGGAATTACAGTGATGCGGTCTGATGGTTTCATTTTACTGACTGTTTTTTAAAATAATTGAGCTTAGTCACTTGTGCTGATCAGCAGTTCGCTTGGCTTGAATTGGCCTGAATATGAACATGAGCAATGTGCCTCAGTGAAATGAAGTGAATTAATACATTTTCTTTTAATCAGATTTAAATTTTATGTAAGGTGCCTTAAGATTATTTTTTGTCAAGATTAGATTAGATTCATAATTGAATTAATTAAACGGCTCTGAATTGAACTGAACAGAATTGAACTCAGTTAAAGTACATTTTGTATTGAAGTCCATTTGTACCAAGTGTGTGCAAAGAGCAAATCTTTAAACATTAATGTTAGATTAAAACTAACAAAACAGATACAATCTTAAATACAGAAAAAACTTAGTGTAATATTTAATAAAATACTGTAATTTCAAGTTATAGCAGTTCATGACTCCCTGTACGAATACTGTTGGACAAGATAATACTACATGACTATCCATTTTCTCATTTATAGATCCACAGAGCTGGAAAAAGTTGCAAAAATAATATAAAACTGGAAAGACTCTGTTCTACCAGGAACATAAATATCTCACCTTGCTCCATAGGAAACATTAAAAATTCATTGGACAGCCAAAAACAGTTTAAAAGAAGTGCATGCACAGTTGTATTTGCCCAGTGTGTAACACTATTATTATCAAATATACAGTGGCAGTGGCATTTATCGAAAGTCCTGTAAAAGATGTATAAAAAGCCTAAATTAACATGTTTTATTAAAGTTGCAAAATCTCACTGTCAAATTTGAGAAACTCCCAACTTTTAATTTGATTGCATTTATTCAGTGGGGAAAAATCCTATGTTAATAAATTATTGTTGAAAGCTAAGTCACAGGTGGTGAAACTGCCTGTGCCTCTGCCGTCGACACTTTGACCCGTTCCCTTTGTGCAATCTCTGTAGCTCATCCAGAGTCCTTGGTCCTTTGGTATGCTTTTCTTTCCTCAGCACCCTTGGTTTTTTATCTTATTTTATTGGATTTAGGTTTGGGAAATTTGATAGCCATGTGCAAAGGCTGAGTTTGCATCTTTGGCACCATTTCTGTGTTTATTTGTCCATTTATTCAGGATAATTCTTCTGCTAAAAGATTAAATTAGGGCTCGTTTTTGGTTTTCTGGTGGAGCCCACCAGTTTTTTTTATTTTTATGTGCTGGTATTTTAGAGGTGATGATGCAATGCAGTCATAGTTTCCCAAGAAACTTTGAAAAGAAACAGACCCACATCATCATAGATCCTGCACCCTACTTAAAGGTGGGCATCAGATGGCTTTCCACTGAATCATTTTTTTTCTCATGCTGATACCAACCTGGAATGTTTGTTCCTGAAAAGTTCACTTAAAAAACTGAGTAAAATCTACATTACAAATCTAAAAAACGATTCAGCTATGTTTATTTTTTAAAGAATTGATAACGGGTACAAATAACTGTCTTGTTGATTTTATTAAAAACAATAAATTCCTGAATTTTTCTGAATTTCTTTCCCCATCAAGTGCCATTAAACTCTGGCTTAAAATATTATATCATTATTATTAGCTGTGAGTTCTTTCTTGATTTTATCTCAAAACTTAGTTTTCCTGTTGCTTTTGATTCTTATTTGATCTCTTCTAAATCTCAAAATAGTAATGAAAATTTTTTCATAAAACGTTTGGCTTGAAAACACACCAGAGAATTATCCAGGACCCAGCCTCAGCCATAAATGTCAACAGAATCATAAAAATGCAGTTAGGACAGGAGAAAAACATCACAAACAGGTTGCTTAGCATAATGTTCCCCAGACTGTGGGTGGAATCACAGAGCAGATGCTTTCCTACGTGGTCGAGAGGACTTTTGTTCCAGAGAAAACATTGTACCAAATATTAGTCATGTTGATGGTTCAGTATGAGGACATCACTGTAGTACCCCAACTAAGATGTCAGTTAGGTCTTAATAACGTCAGAGAGCTGGGATAGTCTTCATTAATGCTCATGTTTAAACTTTTTCTGATTTTAGCCTAACAACTTAAAATAAACCCTCCCTCCCCTGTCAAACCAGTCCTCTGCCTTCTGTTTGTATTCAAAACAAGACACATGACTGGCTTGACACACACTGTCACCTCTAGAATGATGTAAAAAAACAAAACATGGCTGAACAAAATTTGGATATAATAAGCATTTCTTAGCATTTGAAAACTCTCAAAGTACTGATTGAGTGTGTGCAGAAAATCAAAAGAATGATGCAAAACAACTCCAAAGTATTGTAAAGAAGTAAAGAAATAAAACATTTATTAAATTAAAGTCATAAATTTGGTAAGACAACGATTAAATGCAAGCAGTTCTTCATCTTTTGTTGATGCAGCTTTAACATTTTTTACATGTTGCTCTGTTTCTGTGATAAATTATTATCCAATGATGCACTGTACTTCCTAAGTACATAGTGAAAGGCTCTGATGCTAATCCTGCGGATGAGGACATGGAAGCTGCTCTATGTTGCAAATTGCTTGGGGGACGCTGGGGGTGCAGTTTGTGGGATGAAAGCAGCCTGGGTTCTGGAGCACTGTGGAGAGGCTGTGAGTCTGCTGCACAGAGGTAGTAGCAGGTTGAGGCTAGGAGCAAGATCTGGTGCTATGAGGAGGGGAGAAGCTGATTCTAATGCTCTCAGGAGATGAAGAGCAGGGTCTGCTGCAGAAACAACCCTCTGCTGCAGACCACAGGACGACACTGAAGAAGCGGACGCTGGAGAAGTCTGGTCTCTAGAGTGACTGAGGCTCGGACCCACATTTACCCTGGCGGAGGAAGTGAGAGGCGTCTAGCACAGGCTGTGGCTGGTGAAGTTGCTGGTTTCCTTAACGCCAGGTTGGTGGTGCCGACACCAGCTTAGATCCCCAAACACTATGCCCCATCTCCTACAACAGCAGTGGAGAAGGCAGGATCTTTACATTAACGTATAAGATCTTAGCCTCCTCCAGCTGCTGCTGGATCCACCAAGAGCAATAGTCTGCTTGGTCCAAATCTTGGATCCTACTGTCACGTACTGTGGGTTTGGAGCTGGACCAAAGCGCAGACAGGAATGCGGCAGCAGCATAGTGAGAAAAAGGATTAAATGATAAAAACAGACAAAAACTTACAGTGGCTAACAGCACTGGGAGAACAAGGAAAACATGTAGGACTAGTAACATGGACTGAGAAATGAGCACCGATCATGGAAGACTAACGGAAGTGGGGAGGATGCAGCGGAGAACAATGAGAATCAGAGAGCTTATATACTGAGGGAGATGTGGAGAATGACATGGGAAGGTGGTGTGCTAATTAGGAGATGTGGAGCAGCTGATGTTGCAGGTATACGGGGAGACAGAGGTAGGGAGACTAACACAGAGGAGCTAAACTAGGACACAAAGAAACACTAAACCAAGGGGAATAGAAAAATACTAACCTAAGGGGAATAAAATAAAATGCACAGGGAACAGAACACAGAAAGAAGCACAAAAGAGTAACAATATGGCAACACCTTACTGGCATTAATGAACACATAGGAATAAACTATATACAGTAACAACATATAGAAAATAATAAACAAAAGGGAAATGGTGAGAACACAACTGCCAACCAAACTTAACACTCAAGAATCATCAAGGTTTTATCTGATTCTTTTTTCAGTGGTCCCACCCTCCAGCACAAAGTGTGGAGAACTTTCACGGGATGCCATCTGGTCTTTGTCCATCTGGCCCACTAGCTGGATAATTGGAAAGAGTGGTCTTAAAAAAAGTATAGGTGTGCACTGTCAAACACAGCAGCAGAGGTGGTCATACCTTTTAAGATCATTTGTATTGCTTGCTCTATCAAGTGCCTTCTCCATTTTATTCTGTGAGAAATGCCTTCTTTACAAAAAAATAAATGAGTGGCGTTGTTGGACTCCTAAAAAAAGATGCACTTAACTTAAGAGTTTACATTAGCAAATCCCTAAAGCATTGTCTCCTTTAGCTTTTTCCTGCTGAGTTGCACCTGGATGGGAACGTACATACTTTACTTGTCACCATGAGGATTAAGAAAAAGGGTTATTAAGAACAGGAGAGGAGTTGGAGAAACTCAGTGGTTGGGTCCATGTTCTAGCAGACTGATCAGTGTTGTGGCTGAGTTCGCTGATGAAAACCTGACATTACTGAAAGTGCGTCACCAGCCAAGCAGCAGAAACAGTACAAGTACTGAGTGTTCGCACAGGGGTCAGTGATTACCCTTATATAACAAAACACTGAAGATGAATAGGCAGATAAAGCTGAGGTTGCCATAAGTTTACATAAGCTCTTCATGGACAGGAATGTCATGTTATTTTGGCTTTTTAACAATTACTTTGAACCTTTCTTCTTACCTGTTGTGGAATGATTAATAAAATACACTTGCAGAAGTGTTAATATATATATATATTTTTTTCTAAACCACCCATGATCAGAATTATTCATATAGACTCGAAAAGTATAATGTTTCATTCAGCAATCCTTTGAAAATTGCACCTTCAGCAGACCACTCTTCATGGTAGAATTGCTGGAGATCATTTAAAGTGACCAAGTGACTGGCTTCATGCCACGGAACGGTCTCAATCTGGCTATGATCAGGGCTTTCTTGTCTGCCTCCCTTACTCATTCTGGTTTTGGTGTGTGTGTTGGTGATAACTTTCTTGTCAGAACACTCATATCTGTCCAAGTTTCAATTGTCTGACCCAAACTGTCAACCTCACATGAAATGAAATGGGTATGAATATTTAGGAACAACAGAGGAATCCACAAGGCTCAAGCAATTGATGAACTGTAAACCCCTGGAACCCCAGGCTTAAAATTCATAGTGAAGCTACTTTCACATCAATGTGGACTGAGAGGGAGCAGACCAAGAAAGAAGCCGCAAACTCAACCTGTTGAAAATTTGTAAACTATTATTTAAAAGCCTGATCTGTGGGTTATTACTGTTTACTCCAGTTGTCATTATGGTCTTGTGTTAGATTTTAGTAGTCTTTTTACAGCTCTCAAAGTAAAACTGAAAGGAAACGGGAAATTACTTAGTATCCTTGAAAATATTTATTGAAGTACATAAACAAAATATATATATATATATATATATATATATATATATATATATATATATATATATATATATATATATATATATATACATACATACAATGTGATAAAATCCAGAGTTCAGAGACAGGAAAATTTTACCTCTAGAATTGTACTTGGTTATGCAGAAAAA
The DNA here is from genome assembly GCA_036173005.1 of Crenichthys baileyi. Taxonomy (NCBI): domain Eukaryota; kingdom Metazoa; phylum Chordata; class Actinopteri; order Cyprinodontiformes; family Goodeidae; genus Crenichthys; species Crenichthys baileyi. Next base: position 89,006 of record JAHHUM010001863.1, on the reverse strand, counting down.
AAACCAAAATAAATAAATGCATTTAGAAAGGTAGAAAAGTAATTTCTGGTCAGAAATAGAAGCTACAGCTTACTTCACTGACTGTGAAGCTGGAAACAAACCCTTGAGACTCTGGAGAAGAGCCCTGTGATGGTCCTCTACAGTTTCAGGCACAGTCAGGAAAACTCTTGCTGCAGAACATTTTGCTTTGTCGGTGTATTTACAGAAAATTCAATCACAATGTTAACATTTTAAACCCTCCTTTCTATGATAACTCATCAAGTAGAGAAAACTTGTCGGAAATATGTTCTACAGCTTCAAAATGGAAAAATATCTTTCATGTTTCAGATTTTTCCTAAACAACTAGAGTAGAAAAGGAATACATTTGAAGACAATGTGCTGAACATCACATTATTTGCTACCTCTATTAATATCTGTACAGCCGTTATACCAGCCTGTGGTAGAGATCTTTACAGATATGTATGATGTGCATCTTCAAGCAGTGTGCCGACATGTTAGTGAACTAAATGCAGACTTTGCATGGCAGCAGTAGCTTAAACATAAAGGCAGGACTGAACCAGTTTGATTCAGTCTAGTTGGCCTCCATCTGAAGTCCCATAAAGGAATATTGGAGCCAGAAGACACGCACACAGAAGCCCTCACTGGGTGGAGTCGGAGTCACTGGAGTCCAGGCTGGCCTGTGTGGGTGTGGGGGTACGATTGGTAGCCGCTGAGCAGTATAGGGTCTGCGTGCTCCTCCGCAGGTTCTCCAAGGACTGCAGAAAGGAGCGACGTGCCCTCTCCTCTTCCAGCGGGGAAGAACCTTCTTCTTCTACTTCTGCGATCTCAGCAAATGTGACAGGCTGGGTTTTAAAGCGGGCCTCCCGAGGTCGGCGGGAGCGACTTTTGCCCTTTGATGGGCCCTTGGGCACAGGCAGTTGCTGGGGGAACTCCTCCATAGCAGTGGCCATCAGGTGGGCTGAGAGGACATGGAAACCAGAGGTCTCCGCTGGCATCTGACGAACAGCAGTCATGGTGAAACAGCAACCAAGTGAAATTAAATTCAATTTAAATAAAATCTTATACAGTCAGAGGAAGATGTTGCTCTTCCCTGCAGACACAATTTTGTCTTTGATTGCTCTTTTGAGAGCCTTATCCTAGAAAAAGGAAAAAAGTCTCAATCTCAGAAGCAAGAAAGTCAGAGTTGATCTGAAAACCAAGGCAAACGACGTAGGTACAAACCTCCAAGGCTAGGTAGAATAAAGAAAATCAGTCTTGAAGAATAAAACAACTTTCAAGCAATTGTTGCCAGTGTCTACTCTTCCCCGTCAGTGTGTTTCAGCTTTGGAGCTGGCTGTCCCTCATTTGTATGTGCCAGTGTTGGTTTGCTGGAGCGAATGCCACACACAGCTCCAGCTTTCTCTTTTATACCAGCTCATACCCACCCTTTCTCCCTCTCCACACCATGCGTTTGCCAGGGCCCTCCTACCGCCCTCCCCTCCTCTCAGTCAGGGATCCAGCCTCCGTAATAGTAAGCCCCTCAGAATAAACACATGACAAGACAACATCTAAGTGTGTCCACAGGCTACGTAGGATTTAAAGGATATGCAGCAGACACACATAATCCAAGATAAAGACAGTAGGCAGAGAAATTAAAGAGAAAATGGGACTGCTCCGAAGTTTTAAAATGGAGGCCTTTAGACTCTGAGAAGTCATATTTAATTTTAACCTTTTCAGATAGCTGTCCTTGTAGTTGGCCTTAGTCTACGTCTATCAACAGATTTATTGCAGCTCAGGTACACCAAATAGTAATTAATTACCCCCTTTTCAGCCCTGTATTTAGCACATTTCATCTCTTCCCATCAACTCAGAAAAGCTCCCCCAGCCCTGCTAAAGAAAAGCATCTCACAGCATGATCCTGACACCACTATATTAAATGGTGGAGATGGTGTGCTTCTGAGTGATGTGCGGCGTTAGTTACATAGTGTTTTGCAAGTACGTAAAAAAAATTCAGTTTTGGTCTCCTTTGACCAGACGAAGTTCTTTCGCATGTTTGATGTGTCCCCTGCAAACTTTCAACAGGACTTCGTATGGCTTTCTAACCAAATTATTTCAAAACATTCCTAAATAAGAATGTCACTGTCTGAAATAGAGGAAACATTACTTTAAAAAACCTTACTTTTGACTGTATTCACATGGATTTATGTAGACCTTACTAAATATTTTAAATGATTTATCCTAACAGCTTCATAAAAAAATCTGTTTGGAGTTTCTCAAGAGCACAGTCTGTTGAATTAACAGGTTCTCTTGAATCTAACGTCACCTGAATACTTTTTTATAGTCTAGGCCAAATTATTGAAGTGTTTAAATCTGTGTATACATATGTTCATCTTCAGTTCTTTCGTGTTTCTTAATGCTACAAACATGACAAAATAGGAAAACATTCAAGGTTTTTTTCTATTTTGTTTAATACAGCGCCTTTCGTAGGCACTGTATTAAAAAGAAAAAGTGGACTAAAGCAAAGTTTTACAAAGTAGACTGTGAGACTCAAATGTCCTGACAAATTGTAAACTTTTAAATTCACGAAGTTCTTTGTTGTTGGTGTTCGTCTGTTTCTATCAACACATATGACATTGCCAAGTGGTTTTATGAGTTCTCATCCATGTTGTATGGAATCCAGCTACAACAATGTCAGTGTTGGACAGCTGCTGCTTTATTTACCAAAGTAAGTTTGGCTGAGTTACTTTTTCAATCTCACCGGAGCTAAAAGAAGGTCCTGGTGCAAAATGTGACTTATAGTTGAGGTCACTGTGTTAACACTGTAAATATGTAAGCACGACTGCGGCAGAGCAAAATACTGGAAGTAATAACAAACCCTGTGTTGATACAACATCAGTCTCATGTCCTACCACACAGTCAGCTACACTTGCAAACTTGCACTCAAAGGCCAGAGACCAGCAGAAAGATGATAAATATGGGTTATGTGTAGAGAAAGAGGCTTCTCATCCTAAAAGAAAGAGCTCTAGAAAACAGTTTTACAATTCACAGTGTTCATTAGGAAGGGGTAGTTGCAGCAGTTCTTCTTTTAAAAATGTATTACAGTTTAAATTAATCAACGCTGATTGTCCACACCTGTGTGCAGAGAGACCAGTCCAGTAACTTTTCTGTCTTATTTTGTAGCCAAGTGTTTTTGTACTAATGTCAGGTGAATTCTTAAAGGCTTTAGATGAATATATTACAATACCTAATTTGCTATTAGCACTGATAAAACACAGTATCACAGGGCATGACTTGGACTTACTGCTGATGTAGGTTTAGAAACTCAACTCTTTGCTGGCAGCACAGCAGTCAAACCATTCTATTTGCTGACCAGCTTTTTGCAGATTTCCTCTGGTATTCTCATGATTTGTCTTTGGTGAAGAGCTCCTACCAGCTTTGCACAACAAGAGAGACTTTTTTTGGTGGCACTCAGTTTTAATGTAACACGTAAAGAGGCATGAATGCAATTACAGGCTGCTGTTTATAAAATCCTAATAAAATACACTTACGTTTGTAAGTGTATATGAATCAGTCTGCAAGACACTACAGAAACATGACTAAATCTTTTCATTTCAGTACCATATAGTAAATGCTAATTTCTGAAAATCCCAGAAATAGACCTGTGTGCAGATGAGAGGAAAGGATGACAGGTCATAGTCATATGAGCTTGGCCTCGTAGAGCTTGCCGTGAAAGTCAGGGTAGATAAATAGAAACATAGAAGCCACAGATTCATCAGCAGTCCCAGCAACACTCTAACATGTCACGTCATCCTAATGGTTACTGTAATGACTATATTTATCAGTGTCAGTGCTGACGGTTGGGAAGTCAGAGCCAGTGTACAAGGATCAGATTAGATCTCACACTACAGCTGAAAGATCGTTTTTCTTCCGTCTATGACACAGGTCAGATGTCTGATCAGGGTTTCTGTGTTTCAACCCATTTCCCCAATCTTGATCCAAAATGTCCAACCAATTTTAGTAATTGTTTGAATACTTATTTTAGTAGAAAAAAAAGAAGAAAGAAATGAGAATTGCAATAAAACAAGATAACTGCATTATCTATGTGTGATTTCATCACAAAGGTGGCTTCTGCTTGTAACTACAGTCGTCACATGCAAATTATCATGGGCATAATCAAGGCCTGACAGATGAGGACAGAGTCGGTCAGTGTCTCAAAGCACTCAAAGCACTCAAAGAGTGTGCAAAGCATTAATTGAATCAAAGGGGGCTATTCTGAAGAATCTAAAATATAAGATGTTTTGAGTTATAGCTCTGTTTTTTGTTATATAATTCTATATACTTTTGCTTCATAGTGCTGATGTTTTCACTATGTAGAAAGTAATTAAACTAAGAAAAAAGGTGTGTCCAAACTGTTGACTAGATGCGTAAAAATATATAATCTTAACCCAATACTGAAGTCTGTCTCAAAGTAGGCTAGGCAACAGAAAACACATATCAAAAAAACTCAGGGGCAAAGCTGGTGTCATGTTTATAATACTTTGAACCATCAGTCCCCTTGAAGTGATAAGGTTTTCCCAGAGCATGACCTCATGGGATTTCCTTCCTTATGCCCTCAGCAATTTCAGGAGTGATGTTATCTTTAAATGATTCCCCTAAGATTTCATCACGCATTTCTTTGATGATGCCTCGGTGGAGTTCAGGAAGCAACCAGGTCATTCCATTTCCCGTATTCCACATGCAGACTTGCCAACACAAACGTACCCTCATGCACTCAGTATGGGTGCAAGTTGTTAAAGGGAACTTTGAAATGCCCCCTTGGTTTGTTTTGAGTGGATTTACGGTCTGTAATGTCAAGGTTGGCTGTTGCCAGTCAGGTGACGTGACGTGACATGGTTCTGAAAGCATGGACTTAGAGGGATTAATAGAAATGCATGCCACTCTTTTCAGAAGTTTAAATGAAACTGATAATCATGTAATCTTTCTCTGTTACTTCACAATTATGTGAGCATTTGTGTTTCACCCATCTCTCCATCCATTTTCTATACCCGCTAAATCCTTGCAGGGTTGCGAAAGGGACTTGTGTCTGCCTCTGGGGGTCAGAGGGTGAAAGGCAGGGTCACTCTAGGCAGGTCCATCAGAGGGCAACACAGAAACACACAGTTTGCGCTGGTCAATAAAATATAATCCAAATAAAATACATTGACATTTGTGGCTGTAACGTGGCTGTAACATATAAAATGTGGAAAATTAAAGGGGGAAGAATGCTTTCGCAAGCCACTCTAACTCTCCTTAAAAGTTTAGTTTTTGTTCACATGCTTAGGGTACAAGTTTATGAAAAGCTAGTGGGGAAACATAACTGTACTGTAACAGACAGCATAACAGGCCAAGTGTTCTGGTTTATGTCTTATGGGATCACTTGTTTTCCTCACAGTGACAAGGCTGCATGTGCTGTACACAAGGCCATGGTTTGGCAAAAACAAAGTGGACATTTCTGCCCTTTATGCATCTTTCAGCCTGTTGTGTTTATTCCTCTTTATAATACCAGAAAATTATTAAATCAAAAACACATTCCATTCCAAGTCAATGTGCAAGACTGCGCAAAAGTCTTGAGTCATCCAATTATTTCTGTCATATTTTGCTTCTAAGTAGGGTCTTGTACATATGTAATACTTCTACAGGCCTTCTTTGAAAATGTATTGAAATCTGTGGAGGGAAAAGAATTACAAAGGTTGATTTTGGACTTTTGAGTACAGTGATCATGTGGGTCTTGGATGCAGCTGCTCAGCCATAGAAATGCATTGTATTAAGCTCTCTACACACACTTTTCTTGAGCTTATTTGAAAGCAGTATAAAGTGTGGAGGTCTGAAACTATATCCTCAGCAGAAAGTTGGTGACCTCTGCGCATGTGCCTCATCATTTGCTAACCCTGTTCTGTGATTACATGTGGACTAACTCTTCATGATTGAGTTGCTATCGTTCCAGGTCATTTCCACTTATTATACCACTAATAGTTGACAGCGTAATATTTAGTAGGGAGGAAATTTCACATCTGGACTTGTAGCACAAATGGCATCCAGTCACGGTACCACCTTGGAACTCACTGAGGTCTTGTGAGCGAAGTTTGTAGAAGCAGTCTGTATGTCTAGGTGCTGAATTGTACACACCCAAAGTTGGAACACTTGAATTCAATGATTTGGGTAGGTAAGTGAATACTTTTGGTAGTATATTGTGCTGTCTACATATAATAGACAACTTAGCAAACAGTCAAAATTGAATTGGATACAAGTACTCAGACTGGGCAAAGATTAAGAGAGACAGAAGAAGCCTGAAGAAAAACTTCACTTTAAATAAATAACCTAGTGTTGTTACCAAGGAATACATAATGCTAAATCTCAAAATAAAGCACTATAAGTTATTTCTAATCTTAAATTTCATTTTTTATACCTCTTTTTAATGCATTAAAATATTTTGGGATTTTTTAAGTTTCTCTAACATCACTGCAGTAAATCCTCCACAGCTGCGGTGTGATTCTCCGAAGCCCAGTCATGAAAGTTACATTCAGGAATGAGGAGAAAAGAAGAAACAAAAGATGAAAATATTGTCAGAATGTGTAGGCTAAAATGTAAATACAGTTAATTAACAGCAGTGTATCAGTGAAAATGATACCATTTCAAACCACTATTCTTATCCTGTCACAAATGACACACTATTAGCAGGGCTATGCTGGCTCCCGCCTTTCTGCTGCATCCTGTTTCCAGCAGCTGATGACATTTTGAGGGGAATACACCCAGGAGGAAGCAAGAGGCACCTGAGACATACTCCCCTCCAGCCCTCCCTATTGGTACTGATCTAAACATAAACACATACTTGGAAAAAAATAAAATAAATTAAAATATAAATGATTAATTGTGCAATTTGGATCTAACAGACATTGTTTAAACCTATAATGTCTCTTATACACACACACACACACACACACACGCACACACACACCCACACACACACACACACACATATTCTTGTTCAGAATCATGTTCTTGGAGTTAGACCTAAATTGCAGACAGACAGGCAGGATCAGCACAGTGAGTAAAGAAAATGTGATAAATAAAATAAAAAAACCTAAAAGGAAGGCATGAGGAGAATGAGGCATAGAACTTGGGCAAGAGCACAGACGTGGACAAGAGCAAAAACAATATAAACAAGCGCGGAGCAATAACAAATGGAAAGTATGAATAGCAGGGGGAACAGGTGGAAAGCATGAGTCTGATGAGCAGGCAGCAGCTGGACTGAATGAACCTAATTGCAGGCTGGCTGAGAGAGACTAATAAACATTAATGAAAACTGCATGGAAGCAAAAGAAAACTCAAAGGAAATATCTAACAGATGCAACAAAACATAAAAAGGCATCATAACAGTAATGAAGTAAGAAAGTAAGAAACCAAATCCAGAGGAAAAACAAAACCCAAACATCTATAAATCGTGACAATGGATGGATGGATGGAGTTGACTGTTGCTGCAGGATAATGCAATTACAGCAGATGTTCTCAATCTGAACCATTTTAGAAAACATATAGATATTTGCTCTGTTGACTGCTTTGCTCTCTTGGCATTCTATTCATGAGCTTCATGAGGTGGTCACCTGGAATGGTTTTCCAAAGAGTCTTCCTAGATGTACATTATAGAAACGGCCAAAGGTTAATATTTCAGTCATCACAGCAAAGGGCGGCTACTTTAAGGAATCTAAAATAGAAAACATAAGTTCTGTAACAATTTTTTGTTTGGTACATAATTCCATTTGTGTTCATTTACAGTTTTGATGCCTTCAGTGAGAATCTACGTACAAAGTAAATAGTTATAAACATAAAGAAAATCATTAAATGAGAAAGGCTTTCAAAAACTTTTAACCAGTACTGTATGTTAAATGGGATATAACATTTTCACAGACAGCCATTTGGTTTACATAGGTTTTTCCCTGGTAAATGAAATCCTCATTCTAACTGTATTTTGTATTTACTCTGTTTATTTTGATGTAAACTTTTGTTTGATATTCTGAAACATAAATGAGGCAAAAAAGCAAAATCAGAAGAGATCTGTAGGGGTAAAATACTTTTTAATGGTACTATAGGTGCTATGATGTCACTGTGAGCATACTAGCTAAAGATGTAAGCACTGATCACTTTATTTTGTGTATGAATACAACTGCTGAATCTGTACCATGTCATATTTAGTCTTGTCTATATCAGTCTGTCCTCCATCAGTGCCTTGTACTAGTCAAACAATTGTAGTTAGCTTGTGATATATTTAAGTTACACGTCTTAATACCTCTCACATAATGGAGTGTACATAATTCAATTTAAATCTGTCTGCTGTATTTGATTAAACTGTATTGGATTATTTCACTATATATTTCTGCATATCAGTTGAACCAGTTTGTCTTTCAAAGTGCCTTGAGATGACATTTGCTGTGAATATGTAAACAAACTGATCAAAAGTAAAAACTGATAACGTTTTTTTAAAGTTGGGATGTGTAAGTAACAGCCTTCTATTTTGTCATTGATGAGGTATATACGTATATCCTTTTGGTCCTTTGGTTATTTGATTGAGGTGTATTTACATTACCCTGTGAACATCTAGTTGCAGAAAGAAGTGAACAGAAATGTAATCAGAATCAGAATCAACTTTAATGACTAAGTTTGTGAGCACAAACAAGAAATTTGACTTTGATTTCCATCGCTCACATCGTATATCAACGTCAATCCAAACAACCACAATGTGTAAAAGCACTTAAATAAGGACAAGAAACAGTATGTTCAAGTGGGTGTTTTTTAATATTCAGTATTGCTAAAAGTACTAGCTCACCTGCCTTGACTTGGATATGAACTTAAGTGATTTCCGATTCTTTATCCATAGGGTTCAATATGACGTTGGTCCACCCTCTGCAGCTACAATAGCTTCAACTCTTCTGGGAAGGCTGTCCTCAAGGTTTAGGAGCATGTTCATGGGAATCTTTGGCTATGCTTCCAGAAGCACATTTGTGAAGTCATAGACTGATGTTGGACAAGAAGTCTTGGCTTTCAGTCTCCTCTCTAATTCATCCCAAGGGTGTTCGATAGGGTTGAGTTCAAGACTCTCTGCAGGTCAGTCAAACTCATCCACACCAAACTTTCTTTATGGATTGTGCTTTGTGCACTGGTGCACAGTCATGTTGCAAGATTAAGGGGCCATCTTTAAGCTGTTCCCACAAAGTCGGGGGCATTGCCCAAAATCTCTTGGTATGCTAAAGCATTCACTGTTCTTTTGACTGGAACTATGGGGCCAAGCCCAGCTCCTGAAAAACAGCCCCACAGTGTAATACCCCCTCCACCAAACTTTACAATTGCCACAATACATTCAGACAAGTACTCATGGCAACCGCCAAACCCAGGCTCCTAACCATCAGATTGCAAGATGGAGAAGTGCAATCCGTCACTCCAGAGAATGAGCCTCCACTGCTCTAGACTCCAGTGGCGGTGTGCTTTACACCACTGCATCTGACGCTTTGCATTACACTTGGCGATGTGTGACTTGGATAAAGCTGCTCAGCCATGGAAGCGCATTCCATGAAGCTATCTCACTGTTCTTAAGATAACCTGATGGCCACATGAAGTTTGGAGGTCTGTAACCATTGATTCTGCAGAAAGGTGACAACCTCTGCGCTCTCTACTCCGTCAGTTTACATGGCCTACCACTTTGAGGCTGAGTTGCTGTCATTTGCAATTGCTTCCAATTTCTTAACATACCACTAATAGTTGAAACATTTAGCAGTGAGGAAATTTCACGACTGGAGTTGCTGCACAGGTGGCATCCTATCACAGTGCCACACTGGATCCCGAGAGTGATCCATTCTTTCACAAATGTTCGTAGAAACAGTTTGCATGTCTAGGTGCTTGATTTTATACACGTGTGGCCATGGACATAATTAAAAACACCTCATTTTTATTTATTTGGATGGGTAACTGAATATGTTTGACAATATAGTATATATATACATATATATATATATATATATATATATATATATATATAATATATATAACATATATATATATATATATATAATATATATATACAGTACTGTGCAAAAGTTATAGGCAGGTGTGAAATAATGCTGTAAACAAAGAATGTTTTCATAAATATAAATGATGATTGTTTATTTTTATCAATTTACAAAATGCTAAGTGAGCGAACCCAAACATACAGCCAAAGTCATTAAGAACTATCTTCGGCCTAAAGAAGAACAAGAATTACTGGAAGTGATGGTATGGCCCCCACAGAGCCCTGATCTCAACATCATGCAGTGTGTGTCTGGGATTACATGAAGAGACAGAAGGATGTGACAAAACCTACATTCACAGAAGATCTGTGGTTTGTTCTCCAAGATGTTTGGAACAACCTACCAGCCGAGTTCCTTCAAAAACTGTGTGCAAGTGTACCTAGAAGAATTGATGCTATTGGTCTGATCCCCCCTGAGTAAGATCAGTACCACCCCTGGGGGGCAGAAGTGCTGAAGGTTCTTGTGCAAGAGAAGATGCTTCCCAGCTTCACCTGCTGCAGCAGATCAGCCAGGACATTGGTGATCCACTTACAGGTGTTGAATGTTGTTGAATGTGAAAATGGTCTTGATCTGCTCACGCACGGCTCACAGAAGCTGATGTATGATGTCACTTATCAGTAAAATGGTTTAAATCAGAGTCTGAAGCTTCAGAAGCATTCCAATCTGTGCTGTCGAGGCAGTTCTGTAGCATCTGCTTGGACTTATTAGTCAATTTCCTAACTGCAATAGTTTAGAATATAAGTGAGCTGCTTTTCCAAGAGTGACTCAGACCAAAGTGGGGTTCTATCATCTTAAAACAAGTACAATCACAAAAACACCATGACGTTTTATGTAAAGGCTATTTTGTGAACTTTTAAACTGTTGCCACATTTGCTTTGAATGCTTATTAATGCAGAAGCTGATACAGAATATGGAGGTAGCAGGTGGTGCGCCATTCAAAATTTTTCTGTGTGAAACACACACTTCGAATAGAACATACAAAGCGTTTCTAGTCAGAGTAACTACCCAAAAGTAAAGTAAGGCAGTGGAAAAAACAAGGCGATAGCAGTCACTATGTTTTGCTTTTGGCACTGCTTTACTTTTAAACTTGTCTGTTGCTCTAACTGGAAACGGTTTACATGTCCTGTTAGTCTGTGTTTCACATGAGCTAAAAGGTTCATAAATTAGTGTTGGCATAAACCGCTTTGAGGATTTTGAGGTTGAACTTGTTGTAAGTCAGCTGAAGTCCGCTTTGGTTTTGGCTTCTTTCAGAAAAGCCTTTACCTATAGTCTCTGAGACCAGCAAATCTGGATTTATACGAAGACACAAAGACAATTATCTCCTGCAGGTAAGATTTTAACTGCTTATAACATTGTAACAGAACCTTACCTTAATAAATCTGTGGTCAAACAAGATGTTTACTGGGCAGAGAGGGGAACCAGGAAACATGGAGCCACAACTGAGCATGAACCTTACCACACAAGTGCATGTGCCAGCCACTGTGATGACCTTTGGTTGTACAACAAACTTTTTACAGACACTACTAATAAAAGAGCAGAAAAGAAAAACACACAAAAGGTCAAAGATTCAACTAATGTTTTATGCCATGGTATTATCTATCACCATTTGGTTTAGTTGAGTAAAAAAATATTAAGGAAAGATAAAAGAAAATGTGGATTTCACATTCAAAGTAGCCTTTTCATGGATTTACTCCTGGACTGAACATGCAAAAAATGCAACAAAAGTTACCAGTTGAAGCCTTTATAATAAAATATGGTATGAAACTTCTGTACATTGTTTTAAAATTCAAACTCTTCTGTTAAGATTGCATGCAGGAGGAGAACGGAGAAAAGGCAGTTAGAGAAGTGAGTGAAAATCAATGAACCAAACCCATAGGGTCAAAGGGTGAGGAACACGCTACAGGGCACATTCCCAGACTCACAAATCTCCTTGTAACCATTTTTATGGGACTCTCATGCTGCCACAGCAACCTAAATGTCAGCAGCCTACAGAAAGCAGGAGAAATAAAGGTGCTAAGTCAAAGTATGTTCTCTTTCCTCATTAACAATAAGAGTGCAAATCTACTGTGCAGATCCTTAAAGAGACGTGTGCACACAGAGAACAAACCCCAAATGTTGTGTATACCACATGACAAAAAAAGGCTGTAAACCAGGGGTGAGCAATTAACTTTGACCAAATAGTCAATAAGTAACTATGACTGCTATGAAGGGACAGGTTATTGGTTGAAAAATATTCCAAAAACAAATTTGACAATAATCTCTAAATGTTTTTTTTTTTGCAGCTGCTGGTAATGTTGTCATTGCAGCTGAATAAAGCCCTTTATATACTCAACAGCTTCGAGGAACAAATTTCTCACCTCTTGGTGTATGTAAAGGGCTTACTGCACAATAAGCAATTTATGTATGTGTAATTTCAGAATTTCTACTGACCATCACTGGCCAGGTCCATTACAACTAAAGGGCCAGATGTGCTCAGCAGACCATAAAATGACCAGGTATGCCATGAGTGGACTGTGATAAAAGGCTTGTCAAAAAATTCTGATGATTCAGGATGTAATTTAATTTCAGATTTTATTCATTTATTCACACCTTTGTGTTAATGTAAAGAAATTGGCTTTATGCCAGCAATACTAGGCAACATTTTGCACACTGAACAGATCTAAGCTTGATAAATAAAAACCTATTTTCAGTTTATGTTTAAAGTCAGTCTATTGCCTCAACTAATTATGGCCTAAATTTTGTATGGATGGTCAATTTGGACTTAAATTTATTATAATGAGACCAAGACTGACAAAGGTATTTCAAAATGTATCACAATTAGTTTGAATATAATTTTATTACTGCATATGCATGTTGTTACAATAACAAAAAGAGCTCTAAAAACCGAACTTACCCATTATGAAAAAGGATACTTTATGACAATAGCTACATTTGGTAGTGTCGCTGGGCTAGTAAACAGTACAAAACAATTGTAATTGATCTCATTGTGAAATGTAAATGCAAAACTTATTATCTCTTGGAACTGAAAGTGGAAAGAAAATTTTTAAACTGCAAATGTAGCACTGCCAATTGCCTTCAGATTTTGGTGTTTGCAAACATTATCAGTTAAGTTTTATCAATATTATCTCAGGATGACTAATTCTTCATCGCAATATTTTATTTTAAACAAAGATTGCCTGAACCTATTAGGCAGTGACTGAAATGTTGTATTTTTTAATTCTGAACTCTTTACAAAGGCCAATACATCTAGGTTATGCAAATACTGAATATTTACTGTAGTGTTGACCCCTCTTTTCATACGTCTGCAAGCCATTCTGGCATGCTGAATTAGTCCTTCTCTGACAAATCCTGAGTGAGGGTGACCTATTCTTTGTCTAATTAGGACTTTGAGTCGACTGCAAATATGGACCTATGTTTATCCACCTGCTTAACAGTTAACCACAGATTCTCAGGGCATTAAACCCAGAATAGTTTAGTGGCCACAAGTCCAAAATTTTAATCTTGTGATCTTTCAGGTACTTCGTTGTCACTTTTGCCTTGTATAACTATGTTCCTTTAGGCTGGAAAATATACAGAGTGTCTTAAAATTTCTAACTGTTCCCCTTTTTCATCATGTCAGTGTGCTTGGGTAGACTTCCAAGCAAGCTTGCCCTTGGGTAAAAAGGAACCATAGAAATGAAATTTTGTCAGGGTGTTTCCCTGTTAGACCAACACAGGACTCATAGTAGCTGCAGAAAAAGAATCTGAGCCAATGATAACCCTAGATGAGAGGACAAAGCCGTTTTCTTCCTCCCTGGCTGAAGAAGAAGGCATTGAAACCGCAACACTGCATGCTGCCTATGTGTGTGCCAATCGGAGCACAGGCTCGCTGTAGTTGGTAGACTAAGAGCAGCCGCCATGTCTCCTTTGTTCATAACAGCCATGTTTTTTTGTCCATCGGACCTACTGAACTCACTGCCCCATCAGACCTCTCCCTGTTCACCAGAACGGTTCACATAAGAGGTTGTATCTGGGCAGAGAAAATTGCTTTAGGGGAAAACAGTTTAAATAATGTTATTTCACTGTGTTTTGCTTTGTGGTGCTAAACTATTTGAAGTGACTTTGTAAAGTGCCTTGAGACGAATTGAATTGAATTGAATTGAATTGAATTGAATTGAATTGAATTGAATTGAATTGAATTGAATTGAATTGAATTGAATTGAATTGAATTGAATTGAATTGAATTGAATTGAATTGAGTGATGGCAGGCTACCCAGTCTTGATGCTACAAATTTGTTTTGGGTTGTGATTTTAATCAATCAATCAATCAATTATAAAGCTCTTTACACAGCTAATTAAAGCAACCAAAGAGCTTTACAATTAAAGACTGTAAAAGAAACATACAGAGATAAACAAAACAAAGCAACCATAAGAACAGGCGAAAAAGATTAAAAATAAGGAATAGAATGTTGCGGCCCTACTTGCTATTAAAAGCCAGCCTGAATAAATACATTTACAGATTTTATTTAAAAAGACAGGTAAGGGACTTCCGGGGAGCAACCCAATGGAGTAGTCGCACTGGTCCGCGTGCCCCGACTTCACAACTTCTGCCTGGTCATTAATCTTGTTTTCACTCCTATTATTCACACATATTTGCTTTAGTTTGTGCTGTGTAAAGGATTTCTGCTTGAAAATGTCTAAGAAATTGAAGAGGGAACAAGATGAGCGGGATGACGCCACGAGCTCCCTGATGGTGCTGCGTTAGCGACCACCACCAACGCATCGCAAAGCTGCAGGAGTTTGCGGACTTTGCGGCCGATAGCGACTGCCGTGATGTGCAGTCCAAACTTGAAGCTGTGCTAGCGGAAAATGCAAAACTGAGGGCTAAGCTAGGAGACTTCAAGAGCAGAAGCTGCCGCAACAATGTGCACATTGTGGGACTACCCGAGAATGTTGAGGGCTCCCAGCCAACTGCATTCTTCTCCCACCTGCTTTTGTGTTATTTGGAGATGAGATTTTAACTTTGCCTCTCAAACTGGACAGGGCCCATTGATCCTTGGCTCCCAAACTGGGACCTTTGCAGCGGCATCGCCCTGCAGTAGCCTGCTTTTATTGATTTCAGACACGGGAGCTTGTGGTCCGTGTAGCTCAAAGATTGAGGGATAAGCTGAAATATAAAGACCTTCCTATCCACATCTTTGAAGATTACAGCCCAGACGTCGTAGAGCAACGCACCACTTATAGTGACGTCATGAAGCAGTTGTACAGAATGGGCTGCAAGCCAGCCTTTTCCAGTTACAATTAGGCCCACAAATATTTGGACAGTAACACAAGTTTTGTTATTTTAGCTGTTTACGAAAACATATTTTGGATACAATTATATGATCAATATAGGCTTAAAGTGCAGACCCTCAGCTGTAATTTGAGAGTATTTACATCCAAACTGGAGCAAGGGTTTAGGAATTACAGCTCTTTAATGCGTAGCCACATCTATTTCAAGGGACCAAAAGTAACTGGACTATTGACTCAGAAGTCTGCAAAAAAATATTCAAGGCTGCATGGGCTCTGCCCTCATTAACCTGTCATCAATTAAGCAATTAATAGGTCTGGTGTTGATTCCAGGTGTGGCGTTTGCATTTGGAAGCTGTTGCTGTGAACACACAACATGCAGTCAAAGGAGCTCTCAATGAAGAAGCAGAAGCAGCTGGATGAATTCTGAAGTGTATAGGGATATACTTTCTGCTCAGATTCAGCCAAATGCAGCAATGTTGAGTGGACGGCGTTTCGCAGTACAGATGGACAATGATTCAAAACATACTGCAAAAGCAACCCAGGAGTTTTTTAAAGCAAAGAAGTGGAATATTCTGCAACGGCTAAGTCAATCACCAGATCTCAACCCAATCGAGCATGCATTTCACTTGCTCAAGACAAAATGTAAGGCAGGAAGACCCACAAACAAGCAACAACTGAAGACAGCTGCAGTAAAGGCATGGCAAAGCAGCACAAAGGAGGAAACCCAATATTTGGTGATGTCCATGGGTTCCAGACTTCAGGCAGTCATTGCCAGCAAAGGATTCTCAACAAAATATTGAAAAGTAACATTTTACTTAGGGTTATATTTATTTGTTCAATTACTTTTGAGCCCCTGAAATGATGAGCGTTTGTATAAAAATAGCTACAATTCCTAAATGTTTAATCACATATTTTTGTTCAACCTTAAAGTCTGCACTTCATTTATGTTGTAGTTGTTTCATTTCATATCCAATGTGGTGGCATGCAGAGCCCAAATCATGAAGATTATGTCACTGTCCAAATATTTCTGGGCCTAACTGTAAACTGGTCATTGTTGCTGAAGATGGCTCAAAAATGTTTCTGCCTTTGGTGAAAGCAGCCAAGGAGTTCATCCCCTGCTGCTCCAACCAGCTGAACGCAGACCCTGAGCTGACTGAGGACTTACTGTGGAAGGAACTCTTCGTGCTCCCAAGCCCACCAATTTTGTTGCTGTTCAATCAGCACTACGGGAGTGCTGAATGCCCAGGGTTCGCTGAGGCCTGATTTCTGTTGGTGGGAAGTAAGTTAGAGCTTGAATTTTGGTGTGTTCACATTACACTGCATAGAAGCTTTTATGACCTATTAGTTAGTGCTAATATTACGGTGTGACACCGTTCAAATGGTTGAACAGTGGTTTTCGTTATTCAGGCATTCAGGTGACGACATTGTTATCTAATCTTTATCAAGACAACTATGTTCAATTGGTCAACAAGATGGGGAAAGACTTTACCCGCTGGTCAACTTTGCCTTAATCACTTGTAGGCCGTATCAATCTAGTTAAAAGCATGGTTCACTCTTTGTTAAATTGAACAAGCAGATCTCGACTTTCTTGTTGATTTGTAAACCTGCAAGAATCCGTAGGTCAATACTCCAGTCACCTCGGCAGGAGGGGGACTTTGCCAAAACGACATGGGAGGACAGTCTTGGTGTCCAGTTGACGGACCAGCAATGGGATTCAGCCTTATCTATGGTTCATTTATCATCCATTTGTGCTCGCCAAAGGTTGATTCAGTGTAAAGTTCCATACAGGTTCCACTATACAAATGCCAAGCTTGCAAAACTTGAACCTTCTGTTAGTGAGGCCTGCCCCGAATGCCACTTATCTCCAGCCAATCATGTGCACATGTTCTGGTCTTGTATAAAACTGAAGTCATTCTGGTCTAATATTCTTGTCATGATAGACTTGGCCTATGGCAGTATCATCGTTCCAATTCCTCTGCCTGCTGTTTTTGGCATAACCCCCAATATAGACTTGCCCAAGACATTAAAATGTGTAATTTCATTTACAACCCTGCTAACCCACAGGTTAATTGGAAGCAGGCACATCCCCCTTCTCACTTCCGGTGGGTTCGGAAAGTGCTCTACAATCTAAAGCTTGAGAAGCTCAGGTTCTCCCTCAGGGGCCCAATGGAATCATTCAACACCACGTGGTATCCTTTTCTAAAGCATGCACAGTGTCTTGTCTATACCTCAGATAGGTATAGACAAGATTACTTCTATTTCATTTATTCATTTGATTTCATTTACTCATTTCCACTCCCACCCCTCCCCAGAGACAAAAGACCTCAAGGATCTGCCAGGCACACAAAAACTTAGTAATTCAGACAAATACCGGTAAGTTAAAGGGGACCTATTATGCAAAATTCACATTTGGATCGTTTTTATACTTCCAGTTGGGTCTCAAATGCTTCTACAAACAGTCCAAATGCAAAAAACAAAAGAAAAAAAACATTCAGCTGTTTTCTGGTTATAAGTTATTTTTTTATTTTTTCTCGAAAACTCTAATAAAAGAAGTGTTTTGCATCTTTGACAAGTTTTCTGCTAAAATTGACTTGTATTTAGCTCCATCTGACTACTGATGAACTCTGACCAGCTTCCCTGTCCCAGGGGCAGAAAAGCATCCCCACAGCATTATGCTGCCGTCACCATGTTTCAAGGAGAGGATGTTGTGTTCAGCATTTCTTTCTTGCCTTTCTTTTTTCTGGGAGCTTTTCAGTAACTGATTTTTGCATGACTAATAGTTGTCCATTCAAAAGGTTCTGGTACCTAGGCTGTGGATCTCTGCACCTCTTCAGTAGTAACTATCGGCCTTTTGGTTGTCATCATCGTCGTCTTCCACTTTATCCGGGGTCGCGAGGGCAGCAGACTCAGCAGAGACCCCTAGACGTCCCTCTCCCCAGACTCCTCCTTCAGCTCCTCTGGGGGGAGCCAAAGGCATTCCCAGGCCAGCCGAGAGACATAGTTCCTCCAGCGTGTCCTGGACCGTCCCCTGGGCCTCCTCCCGGTGGGACGTGCCTGGAACACCTCCCGAGGAAGGTGTCCAGGAGGCATCTGATACAGATTCCTGAGCCACCTCAACTGGCTCCTCTCGATGTGGAGGAGCAGCGGCTCTACTCCGAGCCCCTCCCGGATGGCTGAGCTCCTCGACCTATCTCTAAGGGAGTGCCCGGCCACCCTACGGAGGAAGCTCATTTCAGCTGCTTGTATCCGGGATCTCGTTCTTCCGGTCATGACCCAAAGTTCATGGCCATCGGTGAGGGTAGGAACGTAGACCGACCGGTAAATTCGAGAGCTTCACTTTTCTCAGCTCTCTCTTCACCACAACGGACCGGCACAGCGTCCCCATTACTGCGGCAGCCGCACTGATCCGTCTATCGATCTCCCACTCCATTTTTCCCTCACTCGTGAACAAACCCCGAGATACTTGAACTCCTCCACTTGAGGCAGGAACTCCCCTCCAACCTGAAGAGGACAAGACACCCTTTTCTTGGAGGAGCTGATCTTCATTCCAGCCGTTTCACACTTGGCTGCAAACTGCCCCAGTGCATGCTGTAGGTCTTGGCTAGAGGGGGCCAGCAGGACCACGTCATCCGCAAAAAGAAGAGACGAAATCCACTGGTTCCCAAACCAGACCCCCTCCGGCCCTTGGCTGCGCCTAGAAATTCTGTCCATAAAAGTTATGAACAGGACCGGTGACAAAGGGCAGCCCTGCCGGAGTCCAACATGCACCGGGAACAGGTCCGACTTAGTGCCGGCAATGCAGACCAAACTCCTGTTCTGCTTGTACAGAGACCGGATGGCCCCTAATAAAGGGCCCCGATTCCATACTTCTGGAGCACCCCCCACAGGGCACCACGAGGGACACAGTGGAATACTTTCTCGAGGTCCACAAACACATGTGGGCAAACTCCCATGAGCCCTCGAGTACCCTGTAGATGGCTGAGCTGGTCCAGTGTTCCACGGCCGGGACCAAAAACACACTGCTCCTCCTGAAGCCGAGGTTCGACTATCGGCTGGACTCTCCTCTCCAATACCCTGGCGTAGGCCTTACCAGGGAGGCTGAGAAGTGTGATCCCCCTTTTGGTTGTTTCTATGACTAATGCTGTCCTTGCCCGGCCTGTCAGTTTAGCTAGATGGCCACATCTTGGTGTGCTTTCAGATGTGCCATACTGTTTCCATTTTTGAATGATATATAGTATAATTCTCCATGGAATGTTCAAAGCTTGGGATATTGTTTTATTACCTTACCCTGACCTGTCTGGGTGGACTCTATATACTAATGAAGTGACCTCTGAAGGTAATTTGTTGCATGGATTTTATTTAGACGTACCAGGGTAACAGGTATCTGAATACAAATGCACACCACAATTGTCAGATTTTTATTTGTAAAAAATATTCAAAAACTTCATTTTTTCCCACATCTTAAATCCCAATAAATACATTGAGATAATATGAAAAAAACATGAAAAGTTAAAGGGGTTTTAATACTTTTGCAAAGTTATTTTTGCAAAACAAAGTATAGCATCACGGCCTTGTGGATTACTCAAATACTGCTTCTCACTTTCTGTGTGACAATAAACTCAGAAGTTAGCAGGAGGTGTAAGACAATCAGAAACTATCTGAGAGGTTGGGCTGTTTTTTTCTTCTAACCCCCTTCTTATCAACTGGGTTAGTAAGACAACATAGGGAGAACATGGTTATTTATAGAATTAGACTTGGAGAGGAGGAAGTGCTCTCATCAGGAACACTGTCTCTGTTTACACTGCAATGCCAGAATAGCAACAATATTGAAGTCATGTCTCAAGTCTCACAGCTACATTTCAGAATTGATTTGTTTGTAATTGTTTTGTTTGCAATTTAAGAGGAACAACCAGTGGTTTGTTTCTGAGATTATATTTTCAGACGTTGAGTCTAAACACAAACTGACAGGTAGTATCATTTAGACTGAAACTTGAAACAGCTCTAAACCTCTTAAGCCCAAAGTAGTTTTGTGAAGTTTAAGCTCAAAATAACATGCACAAATCTAACTAAATTTTTCTGAGATGCTAATAATTATGTTTTTCAAATGGGAGCGATAATTCTGGACTTCCTTTGCTGCTGGTTGAGTAAAACCTGGTTGGAATGCGACAAAATGTATTTTTTGCTGGTTGTGTGTGTGTAGACGCTGTGTGGTGAATAGCTGAGACTGAGTTTTGCGGTTACGTCATTTTGTGGAGTTATTTTCTGATTCAACTGCCTTTAGCGTTAACTGTAAAATGTCAAAAAATAAGTGATCAAATATATACTGTTGTGTGTACATGTCATTGACTAAATATGCGCTACAACGCGCTCAACTTTTGTTCAGAATCAGCTTCTTATCACTGGTAACGACGCGGCTTTCCTCTCACTCATTCCTGCAGCTTCACAGTGCTTTAAACAGTGAGTTTAATAGCGAAGCAAAGAATGCTTTGTCCCGCCCATCGGACGCTCAGCGTCTCTGGGGGTCTATGGGGCAGTGGGCTGGCCTCAGCTGGCCCGGACGCTCAGCTTCTGCATGATGATTGGATGATCTGTCTGAGGCTGAATCCCTTTTGGATTGACAGCGAAATGAGTGAATCAGCGATCTTGAAATTGAGCTTCCCCTCCTTGAAAGACCAGCATCCGCCACTGATTTGTAGAAATGGTTTATATCAGCTTTTAGCCAAGGTTCTACTATTTCTGTGGATACCACATATGTTTATGTTTAACTAATAGAACTTGCAGTAAAGAAAGTAGGAAAAAAAAGTTAAATTCTGCCCCCAGTACTGGGGGTTAAGCTTAAACATTTGTTGCATCATATACAACCTCTTGAACACTGCAAACATTTTTTGTAGTGGCAAATCTGGTTGTAAAAGGCATCCCAACAAAAACTAGCTGCTATGTTCTTAATGTGGTTAGAAATGGTTGGAAAACAGATGGAAAACACATCAGATGGGGCTCCACAGGGCTCAACTTTAGGTCCATTTTTGTTTCATTATTTCCCTGTTATTTATATTCTCTCAGTGTTGCCACTTTAGATCATTCAATTGTTTACTTATTTCTTAGTCTATTTTTGTGTTTTGTTACATTTAGATATTTCTGTTTCCCTGTGTATTCCTCTGCTCTGATCCTGCTCATTTCTCTTCTCTCCTCAGTTTCCTCTGTCTTCCCTGGTCTCAGTTGATGCACATTTCTACATGATTACACCCACCTCTTTTTGCCATGCTCTCCTTCTGTTTGGTTGTCATTGTACATTGTTGTTATCTAACGTTACTATGTTTCATGCTCGATACTCTGTTTTCTTGTCTGTCTGCCTGCTTTTCCTGTGCCGCATTTCCTGGTTCCCTTTTTCAATCCAATCCTTACATTTTTTTTCTGTTTAAACATTTATTAAACTGCCATGATGCCCATCCCAAGTGCTTGTTTGCAGTCTTGTCCAGATATAAATACTCAAAACCTGACACTTGTTACTTAAACTCTTGCCAACCAATCCAATAAATAAAACCAAACAAGCGTCAATAGCAGATAAGCTGTTTGGTATTCAAATATAGATTTGTTTTTTAAGGGCACAGCCCACATGCTGAACTCATAAATGTATTTCTCATACAAATGCAGCCCCATTTAAAGGGAAATAAACAGGCTTTCCAACTTTCCGCTGGAAGATTTAAAATTATTTTCATTCAACCAAGAATTTTGCTTTAAATTGAAAACAGCCCAGAATATAACAAGACAATATATAAGGGGTATTGTGTTTGAAAAGTCTTTTTTATCTTTAATTTCTATTTTAACAAAAATGGACAAAATTATTCATACCCTTTTCAATAACCTGTGAAAAAACAGTTATTACACGCTTCTTATAACTGCTGATAAATTGTTCTCATATCTACACTGATATTTTTGATGATTCCTCTCTTGCGATGAGGTCTATGTCTCAAAGATTTTAAGGCCTCCATGTGATTATTCTAATCTTTTCCCTAACCCACAGATGCTCTATCAGAATTAGGTCAATACTCTTTTGTTTTTGTGTTTGTTATGTAGTTCTGTTCTGTTTTTGTAGTGTTTTGCTTTGATTTTGTCATTTTTCTTTATTTGGCTGAACTGTCATTCCCTCCCATTAGTTTCTCTTAGATGCCAAAGTTTTCAGCCCTCTGCACCTGCTATTAACAGTAATCGCACTCAGTACTTGTCCTTCTTGGTTGTCTTTGCTACACGTCTAAATCGTCCTGCTGCCTACCTGTTGGTTGTCCGTTTACTTACTTACGTGTTGCGAACTTGTTTCCTTAAGTCATTCTATTTTTCGGTCAGCTTCTTTAAGGTTCTTGGATTATTTAACTGCTGCATACCTTCACCTTTGTTGTTGCAACTTTGCTGTTTTAGCAAGTACCAAAGTTTTTTACTTCAATTTAGACTCACCTTCTCTATGTCTGTGTTTGGGTCTCCATTAACACAAGTAAGACAGAAGGATCTGACCAATCATGGGCCCCCTTGAATGCTTTCCTGGCCTGTGATTCAGAAGCTGAGTGATCACGGATAAAATGGAGAAAAGAAGGAATAGAGAATGAATAGGTGTCCTGTGGGACTAAATTGGCTGCTTCCATTTTTCAGCATAGAGGAGCTTCTAGAAAAGGCAGAAGTGATGAGCAGCTTTGTGAGATAATTAACATTCCAACTCAGCATCGGGTCCAGTCCCTCCTCCAGTCCTCACTACCGCTGTCTCAGTTTAGGAGCCAAAGCCTGCACATCAACCCTAAGTCCCCGACTTCTTCCATGCAGAGATCAGCAATTCACCATGGCCCTAGTCCAGTCCCACTCTGGTCACTCTGCTACAGGCCAAAATCCTCACCAAGAATGTTGCATAGGCACTCGCCACTACGCTGGCAAGGGTTCTGCCCCTTTCCATCCACTTTTCCAGAGTCCTGTAATGACTTTTCTTCTACACTACAGCCAGACTCCAGTTTAAAGTACTGGAGGGATTACTACAAAAGTCATGGCACTGTCTCTTAAACACCACTTCTTTTTTGTTCCAGCAATGATTCTTTTCCAGTTACTGTTTTTGTTGTTGTGCTTTCTAGAGGTGCCGCTCCATTTTCAGTCTCCTAAGGCTCTTAAGGGTGCCTTACTGTCTCCCTGTTTTATCCAATACCTGTCTAATCTCCAGTATCATCTTTCCATCTTAAGTCTATATGGAATCTGCCGGTGCCCCCTCTGGTTTTAAGCTACACAGTTGATCATGCTTCTACTCTGTGCATCAAGCAGTCCATGGGTGCCCACCTTCAAGTTCTTTTCCTGTCTCTGAGGGTCCACACTAGCAATGGTCTGCTTCAGTTCTCAAAAGACATTCCTGTTTCTGAATAATCCCAAAAGCGTCTGCCTCCCCTTTTCAGTCCAGTGCCTGTCTCCAAGACAGCCCCAGAGATTTTCCATTTGATATCTCTCCCTGCTATTGCTCCTACTGTATGATCCAGTTCCTGTACCTCTCACTGTCCAAGGGCTCACTGAAGATGTTACTGTAGTAGAGTCAGTCTTTGAGGGACACGTAGTTACTTCTCTGTTGTCAGCGCCAAGTCCTCCATCTCCTATTTCTAAACCAGTGTCTACAGACCTCTTGCACATTGCTGAGGGAGTCCAAATGTGGGTCCCTTCCTGTCCTGGGTTCTGCAAATATTCTGTCAAACGCCTCTCCTCCAGCTCCAGCATCAGACGTTGAGTGGATCCAAATGGACCCACCTGAATGGACCCCAATCAGCTATGCCTCCAGCAGCAGAAAAGGTTGAGGATGACCTGACGCTGCAAAGGTATCTTCTAAAACTGAGCAAGGCTAGACTCCATCTGCTCCAGTCACTGTAAATGACCAGTGTTGGTCACCTTCACAGGGTTTCTGCCAGGTCTCAACCAGTTAAACGTCTTACAAAGTCTTAAACGTGTGCAAATTATCTAAAAAAGGTTTTAAACTGTATTTACTATAATTTGTATGTTGACCACTTCTTAATTCACTTATTTCCTCTTATTTTTCCATTTTGTTTTATTTAACACAAATTTTAAACAAATGCTCTGGCAGCAATCACTGTATTGGTTGTAGTCCTGGTCGGGTAATTAGGGCCTCAATAAGCTATGACAAAACTATAAGACTCAAAAAGGTCAGCAAATAGCCCTGTCAGAAAGAAATCACCCATTACTAAAATCTCTTAAAATAAATCTGTTCATGCAACCGATTTATTGTTATTTAGGGAATTAAAATGAAAACATCCTTGCTAACTACCAGCTGCTTCAGAAGCACATGTATTTCACCAGGCCTGGCTTTCTAAACACAGAATTTAAAGGTTGGCTAAAACCTGCTCGAAATAACTGTTATGATCCTTACTGTAAAGACTACTGTGTAAAAAGTGTTAAAATTAGGTTACTGCAATTATTTGCAGCCTTTTAGTCGTCATTTGTGCCACTGTTGCCATCCTGTCATCTCAAATCTGCATGCCCATTCTCCTGTTTTCTGACATCAGAAAGGCATTTTCATTCACACAACCACCGCTCTCTGGATATTCACTCTTTTTTAAACCATCCTCTGTAAACCAGAGGGCTGATTGTGTGTAAAAATCCCCAGAGATCAACAGTTTCTGAAATCCGAAAACCAGCTCATCTGGCCCCAACATCCACGCCTTGTTCAGCATCACTTAAACTCCTTTTTTTTCTCATCCTGACGCTTGGTTTGAACTTCAGCAGGTCATCTTCACCATGTCCAGATGCTTAAATGCATTGACTTTTTAGGTTGTGACTGGGCGTTTTACTACTTGAGTAAGTGAGTGTATGTTCCACACTGGATTCATTTTAGAGAATAAATGGATTAAGAATTTGAAACAGTTTATAAATCAATTTTTATAAATGCCTTACCGGTCTGCTCATATGGGATTGGTCACAGGAATGTGAGAGGGTAAAGTAAATACAGTGAAACTCTCTGGGCTTGAGAATGTGATCCATGCAGTTGTTTCAGTGGATACAGAAGAAGACAAGAGTGAGGGGACACTGCAGCTCTGGAGTGGTTATAGTAGGCCAAGCACTTCCAGCTCTGCATGTCAGCCACCAGGACCTAAAAGAAGTAAAATGCGACTGGAAACTTGTTTGTTGTGCTTCATTCCATGCTACTTTCTAGACACCACAAAACAGGCAGACAGCAACAATGCTAAATTTAAACTAGTCTAAATTTAATTAGTCATTAGTCACAATAGAAGAAATTTCACAATAGCAATAACATGTAAACAGATACAATAGTATGCACTTTAATTATGCTCTGATAAACAATGAAATTAATGGACGAAAGAAAAAGAATGAAACAACCGCTGTTTTTCTCTGTGATTTGCTGTTATTGTTGTGGTTCTTAGCTGGACCTGGAACAATCAGTACTCAGGGAAAATGCACAGCTCACCTTGTCTGGAACATCATGGCACTGCACCAAAATTAAATCAAATGTTCTGCTCTACTAAATTCATTGTGCAGCAGTGTGAACCTCCTTTTATTTTGTATAAAATGTTCCAATGCACACAACAGAAAGCTTCATATCCAGTAACCAATACGCTCTGCACAGCATGGCACATTTTTAACCTGTGCTGCTACTACTAAAAGATCAGACCTGTTACACAGTTTGCTGAGGTCAATGCAAGCCCTTCCTTATCGCCTCTGTCCTCTCAGAAAGACAAATCCCTAAATTCATCTTTGCATACAGAAACATGTGATGCTCTGTAAAAGTGTTGATGAAGCCTGAGCTTGGTGCTCAGATGTGAGACATGAAGAAAGCAGTTAAAATGCTTGCGGTGTATTGATCAGTATTTAAAGTTAGGAGTGGTCCAGAGTAAGGCCAAGGTAAGAGACTAAAGACAGTTGGTGTAGTCATGTTTGCACAGTTTGATGCAATTAGTGAAAAACTAAGCACCATGCTGGTGGGAATTTGCCGTGTCATGTTAAACACATATTACAGAGGGATCTTGTTAGAGTTAGAAAATACTACTATTCCCATCTATGTACACCCTTTCTGATCTATAAAAAAACTTTACCCTCAGAACGCTGGTATGACAATAATATAGGATAAATAGTGGTTTAAAATGTGATGTTTTATATGGTGTTTGGGGCAAATATTCGTCATCCTGACCATATAGTCGTACAACTGAACAACACATACCTTGGTCTCACCTGACAACAGGACCTGTTTGCTCTGTATGAGAGCGAATCAGAATGTGCCACTAGTTTCCCAGAAAATGATGCCCGACAATCTGGACTCAAACTGTAAACCTGAATTTATCTGCGCACTTCACTTGAGGAGATGAAGAGCTTTAAGTTATCATTTAAGACCTCATCAGTTTTGTTGGGCGGTACGCCCTGAAACACCACACTCTTTAAATTATTTAACCATGTAATTATCTACCATTGGTAATCCCATTTTATTTTAACTATCGTTCTTGGTGCGTTGTACTCCTATTTAATAGTTGGTAACTGTTACAGATCATATAGTGCTTTGAATAAGTATTACCTTTTCCAAACTTTGTCAAGCTACAAACACAAAAACTTCAGAGTATGTCTGGAATGGTGGATTTTATGTGATAGATCTGCACAAAGTAGAACACAACTATGAAAAAGGTTACATGGTTTAAATACAAATCTGAAAGAGTAATCCGGATTTGTATCTAGACCCCCTTTACTCTGATCCCCTTCAGTAAAATCCGGTGCAACAGTCTGCCTTCAGAAGGCCCCTCAATTAGTAAATAGAGTACACCTGTGTCTGATTAAGTGGCAGATCCTCTTCCCCACCTGTTTTTCTTTTTAAATGCACTCTACAACAACACACACGCATCAACACCACATTTGAGCAGGTGGAGGTAGGCTTGGGGTCTTTCAACACCCCTGTTTGCTGTCTGAGGTTGGGAGAAGGAGCAGGCCTTTTTGAGGAGGAGCGTGAGTGAAGGTGGGTGCCAGTGGAGGGGCTGGCCAGCCTGCTTGGTGCCACACACTCCATGCGGGAGTGTGTGGCCTTCTCCTCTATTCTTTTCTCCTTCTCTCCCATTTTCCTTTTTGCCCCACCTCTATCGCTTTCTTGCTTCTTTTTTGTCCTTTTTGTTTCAGTCTCCTTTTCCATTACAAATAATCCCAAAGCAGTATCTAATAAAGTTTTTTATATATATATATAAAGCTTGTGAAAGTAAATCTGTTGGGGTTCTTCATGGCACTCAGACAACAATTCTGAGTCCTACTCTGCCAAACAGGATGCATTAAACAAAAAAAAAGAAGAAAGGACAGCCGAAGAGACGATTAATCAGGAAATCAGCCAAACGGCCCATAGCCACAAAAGAGGAAGACAAGCTTGAATTTGCACAAATGTATGTTCTGGGAGCCTACTATGCAATTATTCTGAGCTTTAGGTATTTTCCAGAGAGAAATAGGCATACATTTCAACCTGTAGATATGCAAAGCTGGTAGAGAGATACCCCAAAATGTTGGCTGTTTAGCTGTTAGTTTAGACTACATTTGAGCTGCATCACAGTTTGCTCAAGACAGCATTTTCTTTAATATATAGCGCCAAGAAACGCTTTAATTGAGCTTAAATTTCAAAACAACCTTCTCAACTTTCAAGTGGAGAGCAGTAACATCAAACCTCAATATACATTTACCAGGAGATAGTTTAGTTGTCATGAAAAGTTAGACTGTAGCAGTTCCAATGCTGCAAACGGCTATTTATAAACCACACAGAGAGCCCAGTGGAATGACAGGATCCCTACACGCAGTCTGAGCTTCTGTATCCAGTGACCTAAAATCTAATTATATAAACATCGTGCATCCCTAGACCTTCTGATCAAACAGTTCAATGATTCTAGCATTTTGTTTTTGGTCCAGAGTTTCCTGCTAATGCATCTAAGAATTTGCACCTGTTTTTATAAACTGACCATGGGACAACCTTTACACTCACTGATAGTCCATCATCGATGCTCCAAGCCACTAAAGGTAATCCTGAAAGGGTCGCTACAGCAGTCTTTGGGTCATTTGACACAGTTCAATGATTTCTCAAGCATTTCTCGTCCTGCTTTAGGAGAAGATAAATGCAGCCCATTTTAAATGTAACCAACATTTAACTTATTTCCTTTAACCCACTTCTGACTCCTATGTAATGTCTTTAATTTGCCTTTTATGTAATTTTTTTCTCATTTTCTGGTTTGCTTTTGTATTTAATGGCAGCAGGTTATTTTTCCAATATTCTAAGCGAAACCAGATGTAAACAAGTTCTGCTAAAACATTTGAAATAAATCTCATTTTTAACTGTCTTTGTACTTCTTAAAACGCCTGGTTCCCAAAATGTGCAAATAACACTTAAGTATATTTTATATAGAGTTCCATCTGTAGAAAATGATTTTTAATATAAGCACAACAAAGAGAAAAACAAATGTCCCATTCTTATCGTTACATCTTTTCAAGGTGATTCCAACAATGATTGCATAATTTCTCCTTTGCCACAGGTTAGAGGGGGTGCATATATGTTATGCTCACTGTATTTCGAAAACACTACACTCAGATTATTACACTCAGCCTATTTACATGACAAACTTCTTCTAATCCCTACCCTGATGGCCTCTTCCAAACAAAATGTTGACTCTTCAGGCAAAACACCGACAATTTGGTTCTAAGTTATGTTTAACGTTTATGCAGTGTATTAGATGTTTTAAAGATTTAAAGGTGCTGTAGAACATTCATAGTTATAAGTACTGTGCAAGAGTTTTTAAACATCCCTGTTTTGTTTCCTTTCTGTTTTGCTTTTATTCAATTTTTAAAAGATGACTTTTAGGTACCTTTTCAACCCCACTGATGTTAGCTGCTATTTCATCCATCTGTCCATTCATTGCTGAGCATTTTTAAGGGAATGTTTCCTTCTGAGTTATTCTTTCAGATCAGATAATCTGCAATTATCAGATTAGGAATTTTTAAAAATGTGACCTTTGTTAATATCAAAAGGGAACAAAGAATGTCACAGTCTTAAATTCATACTTTTGCGTAATCAATGTGCTTTATGCTGATCAGACTTGGATGGAGTCAGTAAATCACAATTAATCTCTCTCCATCTGATAAAAACAAGTGCCTCAGGTCTGCAGTATTTCCCAGTGTTTCCTTATCGATACCTTGGTTAGAATGTAGGACTACAAATACCTTTAATATTCAGAAAAGATTAGGGAAAATGCAAGAAAAATTTTAATTAACACAGAATTAACAAATAATCCTCAATTTACATTAGAAGAATGTTTATGAAGAAAAACAGGCCATCCTTCAGCAAATGGGTTAGGTGTTTGTTATCACAAGAAAAATGTTTCAGAAAGGTGGTCAATAAAAACATACAAGCTAAGCTGTTGAAAGGGTTTTACACAGTTTCTCACTTAAATGTCCTTTTCATTTTTCTACTGCAGAAAACTACAGATGCAAACTTGAATTTTGCGATCAAAAAGCTTTTGTATTTTTATTACTTTAGGATTTGCACATTTGTCAAGAAAATATGACAAAAACAAACGAAAAAATAAAGGACTTTGGATATTATTTAACAAAAACCTTTTTTTTAAGTTATACTGAGCGCTCAGGCAGCTTTCCCAAGTTGCTGATCTGTACAGTAGTGTTTCCTCTGCTTAGCATTTGACTTTAAATTAAGATAGAAGAAGAGCATTCCATAAATAAATCTTAAACTCTTTCCTGTTGTTCGCTGACCCAAGTGGCTACTTTACGCATCCTTGCTTTAAACAGAAGCCTTCTCTGAAAACCTCCCGACAATTAACAAGGCATACGTTCATCAACTCTATGTGGACATCCTGAACAGTCTTTACAGACTAGATCATCCAGGACCTGTCATATATCTGCTATGTACCGCTATGTACCAGTACACACACGTTTGAATTTCATCCAAAAACAGTTGTTCAAATTAAGGTTTGGGCAGATTTAAAATCAAAACGATCAAATCTGTTCATTACGGCGACAATCAGAAAACGTTTATTCAACATATTTACTGCTGTAGGAGGCTACAAAAGCAGTGGGTGAAGGTGTTTTTCTGTATTTCAGGTAGGTGAAGTGAACATTAACAAATGTTGTAGAACGGTTTCTGTAAACGGCTTTGGAAAAAGCATCACTCAATGCAACCTCAGACATTTCAGGTATTAAAAAACATCTCAGGTACTTTTCTACGCTTATACAAACTAAGCAGGACTAAGTAATGCCTTACAACACGAGTGCTTCTTCCAAAACACCCTTCTATTCATCCCACGGGTGAAAATTTCCTTTTGTACCCAAAGAGGGATCTACAGTTGCTTTGCTGCAAATCTCATCTTTGTGCCAGCTCTGTGGCCCTCCGGCTCTGGGTGAATAGTCCTGAAGGTCAGGTTGATGCGTGGGCCCCTGTCATGGTACTCCTTTGCCACTTGATGCTGGTGAAGATAAAGAGACTAATGAGAAAAGTATCTCAAATGCGTGTATCACATGTTAACATTTAGCGTTTTCTCTAGATCCAGAAGGCTTAGCAGCCTCAAAGTATCAGGAACATGGGCAGGTAATGAGCTAATGTGCAACACCTAGCACATTAGCAGGTGTTGCTAATGTGCAACACCTGCTAGTACGAGGTTATAAACTAGATGTTAAACGTTTTCAACTCAGTCACTGTTCATAAAATCTGCCTCATTTAAAAGCCACAATCAAATGTAGGAATAAAGATCGACCTTTTTTGATAACTGTGAGAATAAAATGAAAAATGTTTGATCTTATTTTATGTCACACACTAACAACAGAAAAATGACATCAGATTTAACTATTGACTACCATCTATTAAAGGTGGAAGCAGAGATCCACTGGTCAGAGATTTATGAGCGATTTCACAGGGCTTCGATCTTCTGAAGAATCTGTAACTTACAGGGCTTAAAATGCATTTCCTTCCAGCCATCCTGCTGTGAGATGGCATTAATAATTCACATTAGGAGCAGAGGCAAATCCTACTATAAAAAACTGTGATGAGGACAATTTGCCTGATTTTAGGACAAAGAAGAAAAATCTGTCTTAACATAAACGCATCTTTGTGTGATCCCTCAATATTTTAGACCGGTAACTCTGTGTTTTATAAAATGCAGACATTTCCAACGTCAACATTGTTCTTCCTCAGCGTTCCTGGTTTCTGTTGAAGTCAGTACCTCTCTGCCAGCTTAATGAAACATCCCAGTCAGGTACTAATTCACTCCTTTTTATACCAAAAAAGTCAGAAACAACCAAGACTTCAGAAGTAAAAAATTTAAAAGGAGTAAAATGAACAGTATGCAGCAATGCTTACCTGTCAGCTGTACCAGCCCAACTGAACAAACAACATTAGAAAATATAGTTTTCTTTTAAATAACTTTTCAATCAACAAAGATCCCGCTTTCTGACTTTTCAACGGGATGTTTAATGCTAGGGACAGCTAAAGATTTTTCACCAGCCAATTTATTTATTCATCTATTAACAAAAGTCAATTTTCTAATTTCAAAAACAACTCAACTTTTTTCTCCCCCCCCAGCTTAAATCAGCTTATTTATATCTGGACCTTTTGAATTGTTTAAATATGTTTGTTGATTGCAGTATCTTCTACCTTCAAACATACACACGCACACACCCACACCGTACTTGTCCTTTAGCTGCTTATCTAGATCAGTTTATAAGACAGAAAGCACCATTCATTCTGTTTTTAGAACCAATTCCTTTAAGCAGAACAGGTTGGTTTTGTTAGTTAATTACTTGTAAACCTTTCTTCCTGAGTCAGATGCTTTGTTAGGGGGACTTTGACTGCAATAACAATGGGTGGATTAATGATCCGAGTGATCTTCTTTCTTTGAACCTGTCCTAAAGCAGCAATGGAACCTCTGTTGGGTTAGTTAGAGAGATGTCAACATAAAACACCCATGACCTTATCTAATTTTCTGGTGGGGCTCAAACCTTTTTCTCTGGCTCCTTGCTTTCCACATGTTTTATTCTCTTGCTCTTTAGTTTGTCAGCTTACTACTCAACTAATTCGGTTTAATGTGAGGGAAAATAGAGGGGGAAGCTCTGGAAAATCATATGGGAGGAGTACTTCTAGTGTTCAGAGATTTTGTAATGTAAACCTGTGCTAAAAACATTAAGAGCATAAATTTGTTGCTACTGAATGCTATGTGGAGTCCCTCATGGCACTATTTATGAACCTATGTTATTTTGCACCAGAAATGTTGTTTATATGACTAAACTCCACCACTTTCTATGTGGACAAATTTTAACCTAGTTTTTTCATTTTGTTTCTCATCTCATATATTCGACTTTCATTTTCTTGGCCTTCAGGCATTCTGAATATCTTATGATTGAAAAAATAGTCGATTCATGGAACAGAGTGTGCAAATAACTACATGATAATAAATGTGCTCCTGCAAGGTAAACAGTTTACATCAAATGACTTTAGCTATGTACAATATTAACAAAAAAATGTTGTATTTCAGTACCTTTGTAGATACACTTGATAGAACATCCATTTACTTTTTCTCATGTGAAACAGCACTGCTAAATGTTTCACACATTCAAAGTTTCTCCACTAATTTAAATCAAGAAGTTGTCTGAGTCAAAAATAAATAACCCAAACTAAAAGGTGAAGCTCTTCTAAGCTCCCTAGGACCTCATATTGCCTAGGTGGGTGTCTGTCATGGAAGGAACCTAACTGTCTTCAGTGTGGAGCAACCTGCTAAGCATCAGAGGTAGTTTATTTATGACAAGAGACTAAGACACACCCGTGTTCCTTGTTATCTGTAACTTTAAACCAGGACTGATCATACTAGTTACATGCTAAGTCATCAAGGTTAGTCAGTCATTTTCTACCGCTTCTTCCAAAGTAGGTCCCAGGGAAGCTGGTGCCTATCTCCAGCAGTCTATGGGTGGGATGCGGGGTACACCCTGGACAGGTCGCCTGTCCATCGCAGGTCATCAAGGTTATCATACCAATTCTGGCAGCACTTCAAGTAAGCAACTGTAACACATTCTTGGCATCGTGGCTTGTATGCGGATCGCATTCCACCACTACTGTGGCTGCAACAGAAATGATCTCAACAGGCAGCTGAGACAAACAATCCACAATCTCCATGTCAACAAAAACTGTGCCATGTTCAGGTTGCTGGTACTCTCCATGGAGAAGGCACTCAGGTTGAAAGAAGTGCACACACCTCCAACTTGTTTGTCTGGAGACCGAGGGAAGTTGAGCTTTCCAATTAAAAGTTTTGCCTTGTTATTGTGTTTAGTGTATAAAAACCGTCAGGCTTTGGCGGCTCAGTGTGATCAGTGAAGCACATTTTGTGTGATTTTGTGTGGATCATTAATTCTGAATGCACTTGTCAAAAGATACGCACAGAACGCTGCAACCCGGTGAAAACTGGCACACTGAGGAGAACGAAAAGAGAGTTAGGAGTACTGGTTTCTCTGCTAATTTCAACAGTTACTGGTAAAAATGTTGTAACTGAAGAACACAATATAGAATAGTTATTTCCTCTACAGTTTCTTAAATGGCTAGTGTTGCTGATCTTCCAGATCTAAAACTGTACTGACTTTCAATGATTAATCTATGTTTTTCTAAGAGTCTGTTTCCTGTCTGTTATTAAGGCGAGTAGGGATGGGTGATTGTCATGTTGTTTGTTATCATCATCAGGGATAAACCTATCATCATAGATATGCTGATTTATCATAAAAGCCTCAAAAGCCCAAAAAATAGAATTTTTTGTAAAATGTTTCTGTTTGAACTATTTTTTTGGGACTCCTGAGGCGGTTGACGGGTACCGTGGGGCAAAGCATGCTGCGGCCCGGGCTGTGGCAGAGGCAAAAACTCGGGCCTGGGAGGACTTCGATGAGGCCATGGAGAAGGACTGCCGGTCGGCCTCGAAGCGATTCTGGCAAACCGTCTGGCGCCTCAGGAGGGGGGAAGCAGTGCTTCGCCAACACTGTTTATAGTGGGGGTGGGAGGCTGCTGACCTCGACTGGGGACATTATTGGGCGGTGGAAGGAGTACTTCTAGGATCTCCTCAATCCTGCCATCACGCATTCCCTGGTGGAAACAGAGGCTGGGAACTCGGGGTTGGACTCTTTCATCACCCAGGCTGAAGTCACTGAGGTGGTTAAAAAGCTCCGTGGTGGCAAGGCTTCGGGGGTGGATGAGATCCGCCCTGAGTACCTCAAATCTCTGGATGTTGTGGGGCTGTCATGGTTGACACACCTGTTCAACATTGTATGGCGGTCGGGGACAGTGCATCTCGACTGGCAGACCGGGGTGGTGGTCCCCCTTCATAAGAAGGTGCTCAAGCACTGGAAGCACTCCAGGAGTATGGAATCGGGGGCCCTTTATTAGGGGCCATCTGGTCCCTGTACGTGCGGAGCAGGAGTTTGGTTCGCATTACCGGCACTAAGTCGGACCTGTTCCCGGTGCATGTTGGACTCCGGCAGGGCTGCCCTTTGTCACCGGTCCTGTTCATAACTTTTATGGACAGGATTTCTAGACGCAGCCAAGGGCCGGAGGGGGTCTGGTTTGGGGACCAGTGGACTTCATCTCTTCTTTTTGCAGATGATGTGGTCCTGCTGGCCCCCTCTAGCCAAGACCTACAGCACGTGCTGGGGCGGTTCGCAGGCAAGTGTGATGAAGATCAGCTCCTCCAAGCCCGAGGCCATGGTACTCGACCGGAAAAGGGTGGCTTGTCCTCTTCAGGTTGGAGGGGAGTTTCTGCCTCAAGTGGAGGAGTTCAAGTATCTTGGGTCGGTGCGGCTGCCGCAGTAATGGGGGCGCTGTGCCAGTCCGTTGTGGTGAAGAGAGAGCTGAGCCGAAAAGCGAAGCTCTCGATTTGCGTTCCTACCCATGAACTTTGGGTCATGACCGAAAGAACGAGATCCTGGATACAAGCGGCTGAAATGAGCTTCCTCCGTAGGGTGGTCGGGCACTCCCTTAGAGATAGGGTGAGGAGCTCGGCCATTCGGGAGGGGCTCGGAGTAGAGCTGCTGCTCCTCCACATCGAGAGGAGCCAGTTGAGGTGGCTCGGGCATCTATACCAGATGCCTCCTGGACGCCTTCCTCTGGAGGTGTTCCAGGCACGTCCCACCGGGAGGAGGCCCAGGGGACGGCCCAGGACACGCTGGAGGGACTATGTCTCTCGGCTGGCCTGGGAACGCCTTGGGCTCCCCCCGGAGGAGCTGGAGGAGGTGTCTGGGGAGAGGGACGTCTGGGTGTCTCTGCTGAGTCTGCTGCCCCCGCGACCCGGTTCCGGATAAGCGGAAGACGACGAGTACGAGTACTATTTTTTTACTTCTGGTTCCATGAAAGCATCAATAAATGGAAATTTATTTCAAATAAGATTGAATAGAACTATTGTGTGCTGTTTAGCAGTAAAATTTAACTACTTAATGTAACTGGGGTTCTGAAAAGGCTTGTTGGATGGAAATATTTGTCTTTTTTCTGCAGAGTACCTCCCAGTTAAAGGTGGAGTGAGACAGTCCACATATTTACTGTAAGTAGGAAGGAAAATTCATCCCAAATTGGATGCATGTACCTGCTAACCGTGTTGTCTACTCAGTGGACGTACCAGTAACCTCTACAGTTGCTGTATTACTGAAAGCAACAACAATTAAATCCATTTTGAGTTGAATTGATGAACCATGCCTGCCAGTCATCCTGCGTTGCTCCCTCCATCAGCAGAAGAGTGCCATGGCTCAGAGGAATCCGAATTCGCTCCACATAGGTGTAGTCATTGTCCTCCTTGCATATCAGCAGATCAATACAAAACCAAGAGTTATAAACTAAAAGGTTTAACTTACATTACAAAACATCTCATCTGTGTGGGGTCTGCTGAATCTTACCTTCATAAAGCACAGAATTTAACTATTTTTTATATTAATGTTGCATTATTTGACTTTGCATTGTTTAATAATATATAAGCCAAATCACTCACACACAAACCAGATTGAGTGTTAAGAAGCAAAAAATGTGACAGAATTAGCACAATAATGTTAGGAAGCTGTTAAGCTGATTTACTGCCATCAAAGTGGTCCTAAACATGGGCTGACACGCCCTAATTCATGTCTAAAAACAGACAAATTGATCTTTGAGGATAGGTAAACCAGTTTTTAATCATCGTCTCACCGCTGGAGGCTTCTTGCGAAGGCTGAACACTCTGGTGTCGCCCAGACTGAGAGACGCAACTGTAGGTTTGGGACCCAAGGAGGCCTCGTCGTCGCTGTGCCAGCCGATGCTGTCGTGTCCATCACGATACAAGTTACACAGCAGGGAGTTGAAGGTGCATCCGCTCGCCTGCTCCACCGTCTCTCTGAGGGCTACCAGCAATGGGTGCCACTATGTAGAAAAGACAGTAGAACAGCATTCAGCAAATGATATGAAGCACTACAGAATTCAGATTCAAGATAATGAGGACAAAATCAACCCACAGCAAGAAATATGTAGGCTGCGAGACTCTGAAAACAAAAGTTTTCATACCCCTGGAACTGTTTTTAGTTTTTCACAAACACTAAGATTTTATGGGAAATTTTATAGATCAACACAAAGCACCACTGACTATGAAGTGGAAGAAAAAGTATGCATGGTTTTCAAAATGTCGTGCAAATAAAAACACACTCGCCCTTCCTTTAATCTGATTAGGGCAGCAACTAATGATCATTTTGTTAACTGATTATTCTGTTGGCTATTCTTTCGTTTAATAATCGGACGGCAAAAGCTGCTTAATAGGACATTTTTTACAGAATTTGAACCAAGTGAACCTAAGGCTGTATAGCCTAAAACATATTTACAGACAAAGGTTTTTCACCTTAAAGGCAAAATGTAAATATTTTTTTGTAAAAAAATGCCTAATTACTGTTCTGAGTGAGTTGTTCCTTCAGCAAATTGCATGTTTTAGAGTCTGTATACTCCAGTTAACGATTATTCCATTACTAAATTAGTTGATGATTATTTTAATACACAATTAATCACAATTAACTGTTTCTGATACCACTAAATAAAACCCAGTGCAAGCAACTGCCTTCAGACAGAGGTACCTGTGTGTTGGCAGCCATGGTGGAGTGAGCGTACGTATACGGTAACTCTCCATACCAGCAGCTCAGCCTGGGCTCTTCATATGCCTCACCTTGGCAAAACACAGCAACACGGGCAAATTCAAACACAACCAATGAGCAATAAAAGAATAATGACCATAAAGAATGAGCAGGTTTATTAGAGCAAAAACATTTATTTTAAAAAATGTCATTTTCTTTTACAGAAACATTAAAACTGCTGCAGGCCTTAAAGTCTCATATTTCCTAACTAAATGTATTTGTCTTCATAGAAAACAGCAGCTGCTTGAATGTGAATGTTGAATTTCAAAAACAAAAGCCAACACAACTCTTTACCCATCAGTAAATGAATGATGAAACATTTTGAGTAGAACAGAACATGAAGAAACGGGTTTTTAATTGATTCTCTTCACGCAATCATTTTGCCACCAAAGTCTATTTCCAGCCAAAGGCAGAGTCAGCATCTAAATCTAATTTGACTTGTTGTCAGTTGTTCCTTTTGGATCTGCGTGGTTCCCACCCAAGAAACGATTCTCTGCTGTTCTGCTTATTTTGGCTGATCCTCCGGTACAGAAACACAGTCAAACCAAAACAAACTGCTTGACAAGCCATCAATTCTACTGGGAATGAATTATTTCAGGGCCTGTGGAGCAAGGATAAACATGTGGAGCCATTTAGGCACTCAGAAGCTTTATTCCTTCCTTAAAAAGATGTTAACGGAGGGGAAAGAAGTTACAAATTTGTACAAAGCTTAATGTAGACCCCTGAGACTGAAAAGATCGGAAAATGAATCAGTGAATTAAAAGGGCACTGTAAATCAAAGCATGACAAATAACAGCTTCCCACATCTTCCCTCAGCTGCTCCTTCAACCTAACACCATACGTACGTTGTTGACAAACTCTGGCGAGTGAAAGAGGATCGCAAAACCTGTCTCTGTGGGCTGTGTTGTGAAATGGTCGCCCCCCTGGTTTACATCATGCTGTTTGTATGCTGTGGAGATGTCGCAGAACTGCACATAAGATGGATGAGAGCCAGCTGGGAGAAAAGGCAGACTGAAGGAAAGTGTGGCATCGTCTCAACATGATCACTCCATATAGGCTGGGAGGTGTGTGTTGTCTTCCTATTTAACTGAGAACAGTCACTGTTCTGGTACAACGCCTTGTAAAAGCATCTACGTTCAAATAATCATCTTAAAGTAGGTTTTGGCACAGCTGCAGACTAGAGATGGGCATGTATGGTACGTTTTATTGTTGATGTCAATGCAATGTCCCAGCCATATAACCTACTGGCAAAAAGGCTTTTAAAGGGTGTTTAAATACTTATTGATTAGCACAAACATTGTGATAAGCCTTTAAGTCCATATTACATGTTACTGCAAACCTAGCAAAACATGGCCGCCCACCTGAAATGACAGGCCGAGCAAGGGGAGCATTTATCAGATAAACAGCCAAGTAGCCCATGGCATTTCTAGAGGAGCTACAGATGTTCAGGTGGGAGAATTTGAGCCATGTTGCAGTATGCCACAAG
Source organism: Crenichthys baileyi (assembly GCA_036173005.1). Classification (NCBI taxonomy): domain Eukaryota; kingdom Metazoa; phylum Chordata; class Actinopteri; order Cyprinodontiformes; family Goodeidae; genus Crenichthys; species Crenichthys baileyi. The sequence goes on along the minus strand of JAHHUM010001863.1, from coordinate 50,018 downwards.
CTATGTGGGAGACACAGCAAGCATGTCAGATCAGACCATAGCTTCAACTGGCCTTCATCCTAAACATTATTATTATAACACTGGAATTCACCCTGAGCGCACCATCGCCACAGTGAGATACGGTGATGGCAGCATCGTGATATGGGGATCCTATTGTTCAGAAGGAATAGATAAACTGGTCAGAACAGGTGACAAAATGGATGGAATTAAATTAAATTAAAAGCAAAATCCTGGAGAAACACCTGTTACAGGCTGCCAAATATTTAAGTCTTGGAGCGGAGTTTTATCCTGCAGCTGTCAATATAAATGTGGTTCTATGAGGTATTGGACCAGGTAGGGCTGAATACTAGTAAAGCTATTATAGTCTTTAAAGCATACTTATTTTCCACACTTTGCTCAGTAGTGCCTGTTGCAGTTACAGGTACCCACCCAGTCTGTAGTTAGTCTTCTGGGACCAGGGCAGCTCCGCCAGCAGCTTACTGAACATCCAGTCAGCCTCCTCTGGTGTGAGAAACCCAGGCCGCAGCTGCAGTCTGCATGGATCAAGACACAAACAACACACAGACGTACTAAATACCTGAGAGGTTTCAAGCTTTACTTTTATATTATTACAAAACCAAAGCATTTAAAAAACACTGTAATATTCTCAGTGCTAAACACAAAATGAGGTGAACAGTAAAAAAACTGTTGTGTTTGCAGCTCAGGTAATGACTGTGAGAAAATGTCAAAAATTAAGTATCCTGATAATTTAGGGGCTTATAAAACCAACTGAATCTCTGGCTCAAGTCTTGAAAACCATGGATCATATCTTCCTATTTCTGTTTTGCTTATAAACTTCAGTATTTTGCAAGATAACTGAAATCTTCAAATATTTTGGGCGGCTGAGCTTAGAGTACATTTACTACAGGCTGATCAGATTTCTGCCTTTTCTGGTATGCTGTTTCACTGCCAGCAGGTGATTTAATGCCACGTGTCTTAAAACCTTTTAAACTTGTCTCATACAACATGAATCGACTGATATTCCTCTACAGTGGGTCATATTAAACAAAGTCTTTGCCCTGCCCAAAAGGGTGTAGCCCAAGCTGGACACAGGTGATCGTTGATCCTTCAGATTATTTTTTATCAGAACTTGCTGAGTTTAACTATGGGAAACCCTTCTAAAGCACTGCTGTACAGAGGTTTCTGATCAGGCACATGAGACCATCTAAATGCAACAATTGCTACATTTTCATTTGTTTGCAGTTGATGTTAAGAAATTACATTGTTATTTTTACACTTAAAATATCGGGTCATTGTGAGACGTTGCACCTTTATTTGCAGACAGGTAATCTGTGAGTAATTACTGCCATCTAGTGGACTTAAATATCCACTACAGATTCGTTTTATCTTCAGGAATGATACGTCTGGTGCCAATACCTTCATATAGTTTATTTATGTTCCTTTTCCTCATTCAATTTCATTTGTGCTTTTATCCACACATCCACCTAGAGGAAGTTATTTTCCTTTTCGCTAAACTGTACTCACCGAGATACCCCAGATGGCCCAGGACTTATTTCATAATCACCCAAATGTCTGTTGAGAGAAAAGTTAGATGCATGTGTTGATCTTTGAATAAAAGAATTAGAATCTTACAAAAACACCATGTAACAAAAGGTCAAATATGTGCTTTTAATCCAAAGAAGTCTTAAAAACTGAGCAGTTTGACTTACTCTATCACCCTCTCTGGAGGTACTTCTTTTACTGGCTGCAGAGAATGAAAGGATGAGGGTTTAATAATGTCCTAAAGTGTATTTTAAAGTCACGCATAGTTGAAGTGTAACAGTTTGCAGTTTACCTTGGCAGGCTGGTGAAACTCAAATGTTTTAGATGTTTTCTCGTTGCCAAATCCCCATTGACCAGAGGTGGTGTTGGCATGTTTGGGCTGATTGTTCAGGACGCCCACTGTTAAGGGGGAGACAGAAAAATTAAAAACCAAAACCACAAGAATGTTCTATATATCATCCATATGTCCTTTAATTAGGAACAGTTCAATAACTAGGGAAGACAAAATAGTTTCATAGACTCCAGGGAATAAAATAATAATCAACAAAAATGCCCATTTTCACAATTTAAAAGGACACCTGTTTGAGTGGAGGACTTTGGCAGTGGTTTGGCCCAGGAACCCTGGATTCGTGCACGCTGACGTTTATCTGACATTCCATCTGATCTGCAGTTACACAAAAAAAACCTGGTTTATCATAAACATAGGAGGAAATTCTTCGTCAAATCAAACTAAAGCAATAAATCACTGCAGCTGGATTTCTGGATTTCTGTATTTGTTTGCAAAGTCAGTGTCTTCCTGTGAGAATATGACAATCCTGCGATTGATTGGCTTAGCTTTAAGATAAAATACAGAGGTGTATTCTTTTCACTCACAAATATACACTAAGTAAATCACCACAGAGGTATGCAATATAGATTCACTCTGTAGGACTTCACAAAATAAAAAGCTTTTAAAAAGCGACCTAAAGAAAAAATCCTGTAAATTCTGCTTCGGGCATATTTGGGTTAGATGACATCAAAAGAGAGACAAGAATCAAGCTCATCATCTGGCATTAGAAAAACCTATGCAGGATGAGTGACTTTTAACAGGTTTCAACACAGATTCTAAATTTTTTGAGTTGCAAGCAGTTCAGCCTTATGCATCCGTTTATATTCTTGTTTGAATGCTTCCATCCCATTGGTTTTCATGCATATTCACCACTTATAAAATGTGCAAATGCTATATTCTGCTTGTATCATACTAAATAGCTTGGTTACTTGCAGCACTGCATGTCATTTAGCTAACATAAACAAGTTCCATCTTTCTGACTGGCAATGTTAATGAATTTTCTTCTTTCCTCCCTCTGGTGTTAGGTGGAACGATGGTGATGGTACAGACGAAGCTGTAGATGCATGCATGGAGGGGCTGACTAGTAGAACTGGGCCCATTAAACATCTGTCAGCCTGGCAATCACTTTCGCCAGAAGCAGCATGGGATGCAACAGTTTACTAGTGATGTGAGGTTCACGAACGAATTGATTCTTTTGAACAGCTCTTTACCTTGAACGAAAGGAATCAAGTCTTAGTGAGAGACGTTCTTTGTTTTTCACTGCTATGCTTGCCTATAATGCTACTTTGTCAATTTAATTTTAAATTATGTAATATTAGGCAATTTAATCCGAAAAACGAAAGAGTTGGTACGAGCATACAGCGTGCATGCTCATTGCTCACGGTTTGTCTACATCACGTGTCATAGCGACAGGGGGGTGCGGCGCTGCGTGCGACCCGGTGGGAGAGAGGAGGAGGACGGTCACAGTGTGGTCCTTGCTTGAGGACGAAACAATGAGTGGCGCAACAAAACATCTGCACACTTTATTTGGTTAATGTTTCCAGTTAGGTGTTGTTTACCATTAGTGTGTTGGTAATATTCAATGCTGCAGTTGGTGATTTCTATTTTTGCCAAAGCAACCCAGGTGCACTTTCTTGCTTTCTTTATTTTGTTTCTATATTACATATAGCATTAAAATGCTATTAATGTGCACAAAACGTGTAGTAAAGAACTACATGGGTATTTGATATTTATGTTTTAATATTTTATACTTCATTCTATGGAACAAATATACATAAAAAGATTTTTTTTGTTGCATGATCATGCTGTGGTTCTATTTTGCACCTTTTAAATAATATTAAACTCTCTTAATACAGATGATTTAGCTTTAGCTGCAAATTATATCCAAACATGCCAGATTTCCCAAATAGTTCTGTATTCAACACTATATTAAGAGTAAAATTGCTTGTTATTCGAAATATGCACATTTTCAAAAATGAATAATTTCAACGGCTCTTTTGAAGTGAACGGATCCTGAACATTCGGTTCCCTTCAAAGTGCCATAAGTGCCATAAGTCACTACAGTTTACGAAACATTAGGAAACATTGTTGGGATTTGAAAGTCATCCTAATGAAATGTAAACAACAACACAACAACTGGCTCCATGTAATCACTGCAGATATTTGATAATAAAACCTGGTCATGCCAGTCTCCCCTGGCCAGCCTCACAAATCAGCATTCTGTTTTACTGGAAGTCCATGCAGGGTTTTCACATATGGCTCATTTTGCTGCAGCCATGCAGAATACAAGTAAACGCCTTGTAATTGAAGGAACTGATTTAAAAGTTGTGAAAAGAGAGAAAAAAACAGTAAAAATACAAATGAAAGGTACGAAATCTAAAGGACCATGATCAGCTGCCTTATGTGACGTCACCAGAAGCATGTGTACATGGAAGCTTGTTTTTAGGAGGGTAGAGTTTATCTTGATTAAATGACGATTTACAACAATATAACAAAAGAGATGGCATTTTCTATAGATGACAAACTAGATCTAAAATGAGTTTTAAAGTGACTTTACAGACAAATCTGGCTAGCAGCTTTAAGTCTGTCACATAACTGCACTCGCTACCAAAAACCTAATCATGCACATTCGTAATAATGTTTTAAAATTGATCAAATGATATGCCCACAATAAAATGACTACCTTTCAAAGCCTGTTCGAAGAAATGTAACCAGAAAGATTCAGTCTAAACTATATGCCTAGAAAAAAGTAGCCAAGCTATTTAAAGCTACGTAAATATGATCAAAGCTTACAGAGTCGAAACTTATGACGGCTGCACGGGCGACGAACACCGAGCCAAAAACCTGCAAACACTCACCTAAACCGCAGCTAAAACGCCACAGCAGAGCTAAGTCAAGATAGACTAGCAAAATTACTGACGATAGGCAGCCATTGCTACTATGTTACCCAATAATATGTCCCACTACAAACTATCAAGCTACATCAAGGTTCCTATGCAATGTTCACCCAGTATCAATCATGTAATAAATCTATGATCTACCCAAGTCTACCCGCGTACTGTACCCAGGAATAAAATGCCCCCATGTAAACTTTATATTTTAAACAATATTTAAAGTACTTTGAGGTGCATACATTATATCTGTTTGCTTCAAGATTAAGAAGCATAACCCTTTAAACCCTCCGCACCCCCATGGCGATCTGACTGTTGAAGCTGAGAATGTAAAGTATGCATACTTATAGTGAGGGTACATATCAAAGTACTTTTTAGACTGTATATTTAAATCATTTAGCCCACACCGTTTTGAAACTAAAATACATGTGAAACCAAAGTTTGCGTTTGTGCGATGCGAACAAACACGTTTTAGCTTTACTGTGCGCTAAATGTCCAATTTTATCAGTATATTTATGCCTTTGTTTTTCTGATGTATAAATTATTTTAATGTAGTTCTTACCTTGCTTCAAAGCACATGAATTGCTTTTTGTTTACATGTTGCTATACAAAGATCATTGTAATATTTAATACAACATAATGTTTTTGTCTAACATATACCCACCCTGTTTGAAATTCCTGCACCTTGTGCAGTGTTTGCATCATTCAATTCAAAATTCTAATTCAAAAATATTTTATTAACCCCAAAGGGAAATTAAATGTTGTTGTAGCTCATATTATGTAGGTTTCCTCAAAGAGCCATTGTAGTTGCTGATTCCTGTGGGCAGGAAGGATCTCCTGTAGAGGTCTGTCTTACAACAGATCTGAAGAAGCCTCTGACTGAAGACACACTGTTGTTGTACAACAACGTGATGAAGAGGATGCTCAGGGTTCTCCATAATTTTCTTCATTTTATGAAGAAAATCCTTATTTGAACAATGATCTCCAGAGGTTCCAGAGGAGTCCCCAGAACAGAGCCAGCCTTCTTTATTAGCTTGTTGAGCTTTTTAAGTCCCTGGCTCTGATGCTGCTACCCCAGCAGATGATGGCAGAAGAGATCACACTCTCCACAACAGACTTACAGAAGATATGCAGCATCTTGCTGCAAACACCGGAGGTCCTTAGCTTCCTAAAGAAGTACAGGCTGCTCTGTCCCTTCTTGTAGATGGCTTCACAGTTGCGTCTCCACTCCAGTCTGTGGTCCAGGTGAACAATGAGGTATTTATACTCCTCCACCACCTCCACTTCTTCTCCCATGATGGAAATAGTGTTTGACCTATTCCTGTTTCTCTTAAAATCTACAGTCATGCCTTGTTGGGTCTGGTGTCTCATCTTCCTCTTGACAACAGCCCATAGATTTTCTATGGGGTTCAGGTCTGGGGATTTTGCTCTCCAATCAAGAACAGGAACACCTTGGTCATCTACCTAGCTTTTGGTACCTTTGGCAGTGTGTGCAGGTGGAAATAAAATCAGCATCTCCATAAAGCTTGTCAGCAGAGGGAAGCATGGAGTGCTCTAGAATTTCCTGGTAGATGGCTGTATTGACTGTGGACTTCAGCAAACACAGGGGACCAACACCAGCAGATGGCATGGCACCCCAAACCATCACGGACTGTGGAAACTTCACACTGGACTTCAAGCAACGTCAATCCTGTGCCTCTTCAATCTTCCTCCAAACTCTGGGACCTTGATTTCCAAAGGAAATGCAGAATTTACTTTAATCTGAAAACAGGACTTTAGATCATTGAGCAACAATCCAGGTTCTTTTCTCCTTTGCCCAGGTAAGCCGACTCTGACGTTGTCTCAGGTTTAGGAGTGCCATGACAGGAGGAATGCAACATTTGTATCCCATGTCTACCATTTGTCTGTCCACTCCTTGTGAAGCTCCATCAAATTCTTGAATGGTTTTCGCTTGACAATCCTCACAAGGCTGCTGTTCTCCCTGCCGCTGGTGTACCTTTTCCTATCATACTTCGTCCTTCCACTCAATTTTCTGTCAATATGCTTAGATACAGAACTCTGTGAAAAACCAGCTTTTTCACAGTATTCTAATGTGAAAAGACACTATGTTTTGGGTTTCTTTACCTGTAAGGCCATAATTATCAAAAATTACAAGAAAAATAGGCTAGGAATATATCACTCCGTATAACAATTCTATATGAGTTTCACTTTCTGAGATGACTGGCAAAAAAATATGGCACTTTTACGCAATATTCAATATTTTTAGATGTGCCTGTACTTGATGGTAGATGTGAACTCAAGAGAACCCTCGTACTCATACTCGTCTCGTAATCGTCATCTTCCGCTTTTTCAGGGACCGGGTCGCGGGGGCACAAGACTCAGCAGAGACGCCCAGACGTCCCTCTCCTCCTCCTCACCCTATCTCTAAGGCAGTGCCCAGCCACCCTACGGAGGAAGCTGATTTCAGCCTCTTGTATCCGGGATCTCTTTCTTTTGGTCATGACCCAAAGTTCATGGCCGTAGGTGAGGGTAGGAACGTAGACCGACCGGTAAATCGAGAGTTTCGCTTTTCCTGTCCATAAAAGTTATGAGCAGGACCGGTGACAAAGGGCAGCCCTGCCGGAGTCCAACATGCACTGGGAACAGGTCCGACATGCCAGTGCCGGCAATGGGAACCAAACTCCTGCGCCGCTTGTACAGAGACCGGATGGCCCATAGTAAAGGGCCCCCGATTCCATACTCCTGGAGCACCCCCCACAGGGCATCATGAGGGACACAGTCGAATGCTTTCTCCAGGTCCACAAAACACATGTGGACCGGTTGGGCAAACTCCCATGAAACCTATAGAGCTGGTCCAGTGTTCCACGGCAGGGACGAAACCACACTGCTCCTCCTGAAGCCGAGGTTCAACTATCGGCCAGACTCTCCTCTCCAATACCCTGGCGTAAGTCTTACCAGGGAGGCTGAGGAGTGTGATCCCCCTGTAGTTGGAACACACCCTTCGGCCACCCTTCTTATGAAGGGGGACCACCACCCCAGTCTGCCAGTCCAGAGGCACTGTCCCCGACCGCCACGCAATGTTGAAGAGGCGTGTCAACCATGACAGCCCCACAACTACCAGAGACTTGAGGTACTCAGGGCGGTTCTCATCTACTCATCTACCCCCGAAGCCCTGCCACCGCAGAGCTTTTAAACCACCTCGGTGACTTCAGCCTGGGTGATGAAAGAGTCCAACCTCGAGTCCCCAGCCTCTGTTTCCACCAGGGAATGCGTGATGGCAGGATTGAGGAGATCCTCGAAGTACTCCTTCCACAGCCCGATAATGTCCCCAGTCGAGGTCAGCAGCCTCCCACCCCCACTGTAAACAGTGTTGGCGAAGCACTGCTTCCCCCTCCTGAGGTGCCAGACGGTTTGCCAGAATCGCTTCGAGGCCAACCGGTAGTCCTTCTCCATGGCCTCCCCGAACTCCTCCCAGGCCCGAGTTTTTGCCTCTGCCACTGCCCGGGTCGCAGCATGCTTGGCCTCATGGTACCCGTCAGCCGTCTCAGGAGTCCCAGAAGGCAACCACAGCCGATAGGACTCCTTCTTCAGCTTGACAGCGTCCCTTACTGCCGGTGTCCACCACCGGGTTCGGGGATTGCCGGTGCGACAGGCACCACAGACCTTACGGCCGCAGCTACGGGCAGCAGCATTGACATTGGATGCGGAGAACACTCTATGTCTCCAACATCCCCCGGAATCTGGCCGAAGCTCTCCCGGAGGTGGGAGTTGAATACATCCCTGGCCAAGGGCTCCGCCAGACGTTCCCAGCAGACCCTCACTATGCACTTGGGCCTGCCAAGTCTGTTCGGCTTTCTCCTCCTCCAGCGGATCCAACTCACCACCAGGTGGTGATCAGTGGACAGCTCAGCCCCTCTCTTCACCCGAGTGTCCAAATAATGCGGCCGAAGGTCCTCCTGCCTAGGGTGTCCTGGTACCCTTATACTTGAACACGGTGTTCATTATGGACAATTCGTGACTAGCACAGAAGTCCAATAACGAAACACCACTCGGATTCAGATCGGGGAGGCGCAGGGATACGGCCCTCTCATTCACTGGTTTATACCCCAACATGAGAGGGCTGAGCTTGGGGGCAACAAGCAAACCCACCCCAGCCCACCGCCTCTCCCCGTGGGCTACTCCAGAGTAGAAGAGAGTCCAGTCCCTCTCAAGGAGATGGGTTCCAGAGCCCACGCTGTGCGTGGAGACGAGCGCGACTATTTCTAGTCGATATCTCTCGACCTCCCGCACAAGCTCAGGCTCCTTCTTCCCCAGCAAGGTGACATGCCAGCCTAAGCATCCGGAGATCTCCACCTTTGTCCACAGCCCAATCCTCTTTGCATCGGTCCCTCACGGTTCCCCCTGCAGGTGGTGGGCCCACTGGGGATGGCCTCGCATCTCTCATTCGGGTTAGGCCTGGCCGGAGGAGCAGCCCAGCCACCAGGCGCTCTCCGACGAGTCCCGACCCCAGGCCTGGCTCCAGGGTGGGAGCCCGGCTCCGCCGTACCGAGTGACCACGTGCCTAGATTTAGTAGTCGTCATGAGGGGTTCTTGAACCGCTCTTTGTCTGACCCGTCACCTAGAGCCTGTTTGCCATGGGAGACCCTACCAAGGGCATTTAAGCCCCAGACAACATAGCCTCTAGGATCCTTCGAGCACTCAAACCCCTCCACCACATTAAGGTGGCGGTTCAAGGAGGGGCTCAAGAGAACCAAATACTGAAAATGAATCAGCAGGTGCTTCAGGAGAGTATTAGTTTAAAGGTGTGCACACTTATGTAACCAGGTCACTGCACTTCAGTTGAATTGCACAGAATAAATGTCACAATATTTGAAAACTTTGTTTTACATCATGAATGTGTCATTTTTAACCAGGTGTTAAGACTTTTGCAAGTCACTTTAAATCAATGGAAAAAATAAATCCCACATGCAAGGGTGATGGACCGTTGACACACTGAATGGATCATTATGCATGCAGGAAGGAATAAAATTTTTGAATTAAAACTTTAATAGCAATGTTAACCAATAAGGTACTACAGATACCAATCCTTTGAGCATGGGTCATTTGTATGGTTAGAATCTGAACACTTTAACACCTTCCATCTTAGATCTCACTTCTTATTTAAATAAAATCTAGATTTAATCTGGGGCTCAGATGAGCACAACGTCCACTTATAGATACAGATTATTCAGCAGCCACTCTGGCAATTCCTCCTCCAATAGATGGGAACATTTCAGGTGTGGAGGTTTGTGTATTTGAAACACTGCAGATTTCAAGAAAAGTAGAAAACATTTTTAATTTAAACATGCTCATATGTACAAAGCAACACAGAGCTTCTTCTGCCAAAGCTTTTATTAACAAACCGTAGAAAAGATAAGTTGCAATGAGCAGAATGATTGTAAACAGTGCATTTTACATCTTTATTTTTAAGTATATAAAAGACTAGAAAAAAAACAAAAAACATTCACAAAACCACTTAAGGTCCAGGTCAGACCACATCATATAGGGCATTGTGTAAGGCGTCAAGTATATTAAAAAAAAAAAAAGACTTGCATTGTTTGATTTTGAAAATGAAACACTTGGTGGCATCTCAACTAATCTAACAACTGTAAAAATGTAGATGAAAAGCTTATGACGCAACAACCCAAGATTGTTCACATTAAAATTATAACCAATGAAATCTTAGCTCTACATTTACCAGAGTGTTCTGTCAATAATAGAGCCGTTCAAATATATTAAGGAAAATTAACAAAAAGGACAAAGTAATCAGAAGAAAAACCATCTTAATCATTCACTTTGAAAGTTAAGATCCTGTCACAAAAAATCAAACAGGAATCCCTTCACTGAATCCATCCGTTTACAGCAATATTACAAGAAAAGAAACTAAGAATTTAAATAGACTTGAGCTTGGAACAGACAACACATCGATGCAACCATAACCCCCCACAATGTGACATTTTTTTAAATAAGCAGCAAAACACAAAATCAGCAAAAAAAAAAAAAGATGAGCTCAGTGAGGCCAATAAACTGGAATAATAAAAGCAGAAACCGGCATTTTTTAATGTCTCCCATTACTAAAGAGAAATAGGTTCAGAGCTAGTGTTGCGGATTTTGTGTTTTGCATATGCATATTACAAATATACAATAAATAATTATATATAAAAAGATGCCCATCACCATTTACTACAGCACGGTTTGGTCATTCATTTTGCATTATTCTTCTCACCATTAGTGTCAGTGACAAAAAAAAAAAAAAAAAAAAAAAAATGAAGGCATCGTTCATCAAAACCAGCACTTTATCACACAGCTTCCTGAATTCTTTGGCTACATCTGCCCAGATAGGCATCAGGGAAGACTGTCACTGCCCTAAGTCTACTGTGCGTGTTTATTCATAAGGCACAAAAGGGTTACATTTTAAGGCAGCTCCAGAAGATCAAATCACACCAACATACTTCCATAAGCACCATCACGGTCGAAAAGGAGTGGCTCCCTGCACTGTCATTGGCCTTCTTATTATTCAGTTTTCAGACTGGCTCCGTTCTTCTGCTCTCGCAGCTTCCTCCTCGTCAGGTATCCTGTGCGCTGAAGGCGGTTCATTCTGGCGCCCAGGAAGATAACAATGCTGCTTGGTACCAGCCTGGTGGTCACCCAACCCTGCAATTAAAAGACATGCGTTTACACTAGACACTTAACATTAAACTACAACTGTTATAAAGCTTCTGTGTAAATGAACAAAGCATAAATGTCGTTTTCCTTCTTCTTTAAAGATGCATTGGAACCAGAAGGGTTGTGTGCACAAGCTGTAATTCATTAATTTTCTGTAATGCACACAGGGTCAGAAATATACATAAAAGCTCAAATGTATACATGGCACCACCTTAATAAATATACATCAAGATTTTGGCAATTGTACCATGATTTTTGACGACTGCAAAAATTGGTACAGTTGATTTAATTTAGTTGGTTTCCTTGCACAGACTTAACCATGGTTAAAGTTTCAAAAAGGCTTCCATTCTGGAAGCTTAATATTAAGCCACTTTAGCCATCTGAAAATCAATTATTGTGCTGTTGGAACACCCACCTGTGTCCAAATCTCAAAACACCTTACCCAAACAGTCACACTCAAAAGAATAATTGTTCAATTAGTTCAGGAACCACCAAGGTGCATGAACTGAACATTGCCACAACACCATTGTCACTGTCCATAGTGAAGTGGCTTTAACATCAACATGAACTGAGAGGGGGCGACCATGACATTAGCACCTGGTAAAAAAATAAACAAACCGCAACCTCAGCTGAAAATTATAGCTGTCCATATGGAACCTGAATGCCTACTGGTAGAGTGTTCTGGTCTGATGAGACAAAGACTTAGCAGTTTATCCACAGTGAAAGAATGCATCGAAGCGTCAAAGAGAATGCCTTTCAAATCTAAGAACACATTGCAGAAAATGGATGACTACCTGCAATGTTTTAGTTTTACCTCAAATCAAGTTTTAACCCTCTATACAACTAAGTGTACCAACAAGACAAACGCACATCAAAGCTTACTTTAAAATGGACAGAGCAATCCAAAATTAAGCTTCTGGACAGGCCCTCTGAACTTAACACCAAAGAAAGTTTGTGAACTATGCTAAACACCGGAGCTGGGTGAGGAAACTGAGGTAAGTAAAAGCCTCCAACTCTGAGGGACTTTTAACCAAATATCAGTTTACATATTAGGGCCTTTATGTATAATTAACCTTGCATTGATTGTAGAAAGTTGAACTTGTACACCCAAATTGTGTTTTTAAAAAACATTTAAGTTGTTTGCACAATTCCATCCAGGGAAAATATTTTTTAATCCATCCTTAAAAAAAAAAAAAAAAAAAAAAAAGGTCCAAAATTAATGACAACGAGTAGAGGCTGTGCACCGGCTAAGTTAGAAACGTTTTCAAGCATGGCTTTACTCTAAACATCTACAGTAACTGAGAACAGTTGACTTGTAATTATATTCAGTATACCCCAGGCATCCCATGTCAATGGCTGTCAGTATTTTGTGTTTCCAGTTCCCTTTTCCTTACCATGACAGCGTGAGGGAAGTAGCCATTGGTCTGGCTCTGCAGACCCACAGTATTAAGCTCAGCTGCTACATAACGCTCTGGGGTTGGCTTATCCAGGGTGGGCTTCCTGATGCGGGTCATTTTGGTTGCCACAAAGAAGGGGAGCACACTCTAAAAAACAAAGACAATGTCATGTGAGAAGGGCTTAAAAATCAAGGGAAAAAAAAAAGAAAAAAATTGTTTAACACTTTGGCCACACTTTGGTTGTATACTGCAGTGTTAAACCACCATTTTTCCCTCCAAGTCAAATGGTTACATCAAAAAGCCCGAAAAATTATGTAAATCATATAAAAAATAAAAAAAAAAAAAGTACAGAGCAAAATAAAGTAGTGATTTAGTCTCAGCACACATTGTCTAAACCAACCTGGATGATAATGCCCTGCCGTCTGTACTCCTCATGAAGGCAACGGGAGAAGAAGTCCACAAAGGCCTGCAAACGGAGCCATAGATGATGGTCAAATTTTTCCATCAGCATTGAAGAGGTCACAGAAAGAATGGCAGGAGTGATTTTGGACCGACGGTACTTAAAATATCAGTTTCCAGAAGCAGTTATTTAGTTTTACATAACCTACAGACAGAAATTTGTTTGCATCCATTGTAAAGTTGTGTAAGAAGTCTTAAAATAAATGTATTTTACCATATCATTATCGTCTCATACTGAAAAACAATTACTGCCATCTAATATATCAATATAGGGGTATCATCAAGGACACCTGTACACAAATATAAAGGTGTAGGGTAAATAGAGTAATAAACCTCGTGATTTTCTTTTGCCGTTTTTGCCATCCTGGTGTTTTAAAGAGTTAATGCAGCTGTGTACTAAAACAATGTCTCCAGGACCTTTGGAAGACAAACAAGCCCAGAGAATCACAAATCCTCCAACTCACACAACAGGGCATGCTGTGCTTTCCCACACATTCATTTATTTTAAACTCAAATAGAGTAGGGGCTTTTACCCTTTTAACCTTCCAAACAATCTGTCGGCATGTGGGTATAGACCTGATGTTTGTTACTGAGGTGACCATTGGAGATTCTTTTGTAACTTTCTTGTGTCTTGCCCAACGTGATTGCTGAAAAGATAAATATGGATTCTCACCCTGCCTAGTGCCAAAAGAAAAATATGCCTCATATCATATTTAAACCTATGAAAAACAAACTCTATAGGATCACCAATTAGACGTTTCTAGAAACTCTAAAAAAAGTAAACTGAAAAAAACTTAATGGAATTAAATTCATTTTTAAAAAGGGACTTGTATGAGTAGAACTTATTGAGCCAGCTGTGACTATATATAAAAAAAGGGATCTTGACATTGGATATTTTTCCAAATCAATGTACTCTAAATAAAGGCTGGATATTAGCATTAGATGATTTTAATGATTATTACACATCTTTACCAGGGGTGCCAACAAAAGAATTAAACACATACCTTGGTTGCAGAGTAAACCGTAAGCAAGGGGACAGGATACATGCCACTGGCAGAGGAGATGTTGAGGATGACACCTTTGGATCTGGGAGAAAAAAATTAAGTTCTATGAATGAAATCAGGAAAATGAAGAGCAGAAAAAAAATACCCAGAATGTAAAATATTCAGGGAGAACAGAAGTTTTAGAGGATGAGCAGGAAAATAAAATCTTACAAAGATTAAATATGCAATGTCATTTCATACTTATTTTTTTTCATTTAAAAACAGATTTGTTTTATAAATTTTGATAATCGTCTGGCCAACAGTAGCCAATTTCACAAAAAGTTAATCCTGGACACAGACTGTGTGGCAGTGTGCGTTGCCATGGCAACCTGTTGCTGCAGTGATGTAGTGAAAACACTACAGCCTCACATGGCACCAAATGTGCTTTCATTGCTATTGGCCAGCGGGAATCACATGGGAACGGAGCATCCAATCGGGTGGGAAGAGCACTTTGTGTGAATTGAAAGCTTGTCAGCATTGCGAACAAAGGAGGAGAAGGAAAGAGATGCAGTGATGGGAAAAGGCTCATTTCTCACCCCACCTACTAATGAAAATTGTCTCGTTTTATAAACAGCTTTCCTCTCACAACATCATTTAAAAAATGTTAACTTGTGGAAATCCTCACTGAGGCATGTGCTCCACTCCATCATTCAGCACTCTGCTGTTTGACCGCAGTCATGTCGCATAACATGGAAGCCCCAACTCACCTATCAACCATTTTGGGCAGCACCAGGCGGGTCATCTAGAAAGCAAGGACAACACCATAAGCTTAGTCAGTATTAGTAACAGCATACAAACAATGGCAGCTGAATAAAGACGAGGAATCACAGGAAAGAAAAAGAAAAGGACTAAAAGTAGCAGGGTGAGAGAGATGGGCAGAAAAAAAAAAACAGCAGAGAGAAAGAGTTGCGTGGGTGGCGAGCACAGACAGCGTTGGTGTAGTCCATCGTTGCTTTGGGAACAACTGAGAGACTGCAGGTACCACAGTGGGAAGTGCAGGATGAGGAAAAAGTAGAGAACAATGAAAGTATAGAAGGCAACAGCCACAGAGTGGCTCTGGATGTAGACTTGGGCCATGGCGTTGATGTACAATTCACAATAATTAGAAAGAAACTGAGCAGAATCCTTACCTGGCAGACTGAGGTCATGTTGACGTTGATCATATTTGTGATAAACTGAAACAGAAAAAGTCAATTCAAGTTAGGATGGAAAAAAAAAACAGTATTAAGAGCAATTTGCTCAACAAAAGAATAAACTTGGCTTCAAGATGAAAGTAACCTGAGACTTCCATGTGCAAATGTGGATTTACTCACATTTTCCAGATCAGGAATGTGGAGGTAATATTCGGGATAGGGGTAAGAGACACCAACATTGTTAACTGTTGAAGGAAAAAATAAGAATAAAAACAAAGAAAAGAGGAACAATTACTTTACTGATTTCATAAAACATCCTGGAGCTTCAGAGTAAAAAAAAAAAAAAAATCTTTTCCACCACAAGGTGGCAGCAAAAGCCAGCAAGCTCGGCAAAGGATTCACAAAACAGCAGACACAGCCACACCTTGCAACCAGTAGAGCACAACTGGTATCATAAAAAGAACAAAGAGTTCCTTAAATGTTCAGCTGAAAAGTACAGCATGAACTCTGGAATCAGAACATCTACAGACAACACAAGTGCTTGGATCACACAACTGCTCCCTGTATGTTACATGTTTAAACTGACGAAAAATAATGTTTATTGAAAGGTTTCTAAAGCTAGAGTTTAGGAATTTGAAGAGGTAGCCTTCTCCAAAAACACGTAAAAAGTATAGATGAGCTTTTATTTATTTTTGGTCAAATGGTCATAATACCTGATTGAGGGACTATTAACATGACACGTACCTAAAGAAAACATGGTACTTACACACAGACGAATTGATCCAAAATCAAGAGATGTTCGCAGTTTCAAGTATTTAAATGGGAGAACTTCACCAGTTTCCCGTACTGGCCGTTAGATAATTCTAACCTTTATTCAACAAAATTCACAATGTAACCTACAGTATGAACATTAAAACCTTCGAAGTCTACAATAGCATACAATAACATTTCATTTCAGGTTCACAAACAAACACTTTAAATATTAAATCCCTTGTGCCTTCATAAAGAAAAAAATGACGTAGTGAAGGATTGTCAGTTTATTGTCTCATTTTTCTTTGCGTTATAGAGGTTTGTCCTTGCCGTTTCTATAGGGTTCATAAAAAGGTTTTAATTTCAGAATTCTATACTTTTCAGATTCAATTGGCTAGTTTTTCACAGCTTTTAATCACGTCAGCTTGGAGGTCTGACCTTTTTGCAATTCTGAGTGGTAAAATCATTCCAAGGACTATAACACATTGGACAAAGTATGTGCTTGATCTTTCATAGAGGAAGCAGCATTGCATCCCTCAAGGAAATAAAGGAATTATGAGATTTTAAAGAATGGGAATATTCTTTAAACCAGTCTTCATCCAATGTGTATTAAAAACAGAAAACGTGGATCAAAAACACTGTTGATGCAGTAATAGACCAAAAATAGCAGGAGTTATTCATTTTGATGTGGTAATTTCCTGGACCTCAGCGATTAGAGCAGATTGGCCAGTTAACTTGTGCATTTACAGATGTCAAACTCCAGTCCTCAAGGCCCAATGTCCTGCAACTTTTAGATGCGTCTCTGCTTCAACGCACAAATAAAATTACTCTGGAGAACTTGACTGAACACTGAGGAGGAAATTCAGCCATTTGATTCAGGTGTTTTGGACCAGGGACACATCTAAAAGTTGCAGGATTGGAGTTTGACACCCCTGGTTTAGGATTTAAAATCAGACCACTAATGTGGTCCTTTGTAAAACCCAAAAGTGGAAAATGATAAAAATCTAATTCCATACCTTAAAGGTTGCATTGCATCTGTCTTTACATTTGATCCTCTCACTACACTGAGCAGGACAACAAGTATGTATTAATACCGTCTTACCAATATACAATGTGGTGTGGAAAAAGGAGAAAAAAAACAATCAGCTCTTACCAAGAACACCAATCTCCAGATTTGCCAGTCCTTCTTCAATATTGGAGTAAATATCCGGTTTGCCAAAGTCAACAGCAATTGTCCTGGTCTCCACTTTAAACTGCTCCTCTGTGAGAAGAAAACAAGAGTTCATTCATTTCTGAGTCACAATTACATAAAAATGATGAGAAAATTAAAAGAATGTATAAAACTCATGTTCTTAAGATGCAAAAATAAAAAAGGTAAAAAGAAAACAGTGCATGTTTAAGATTCTGCACCATTATGACCAAGTTTCCTAAATTAGACCCAACAGAACAATCCTCTTTCAAATCCATTCCCAGTCAGTGTCAGACAAAAACTGAAGAGGGTGCTGTGCACCAACAAACCACAGTGCTGGTCCTCTTCGACCCCTCTAGCTCATGTTTGACATGCCTGCTGCAATTAGAATCCATTGTCCAAAGACTTATTTAGCAGATAGATGGCAGAGGGAGTGTTGAGAGGAGAATTGCTGGGATGCGCCTCATATATATGAGCAATCAAGAGGATCAGCTTTACAGATTTGGGCCACAAAAAAATTTTATTAAAAAGAAAAAAAGGACTTCTGAAATCGATGTCTGGCTCAGATTGTAGAAGTTGTAAGAGCTTAGCGTTGTTAAAGAAGACAAAGAGGGACAAAAAAAAAAACTCACATGGTGACTTTGTGAGGTTGTACTTCGGGGAAGCCATTAGAAGTAATCACAATTCAATTAAGCCTTCAAGGAACATAACAGAAATGCACAAAGGTGAAATTATAGGTGGGACAGGGAGGGTTGCCAGGATACATGTCAGGCAGGCCAGGTTTGTCAGACTAATCGTGAGGGAGGAGTGCCAGAGTTTGGCACGCCGCTCCTTGCTCGTGACTACCCATCAGCCCCCTCCCTCGATTTGAACCACGACCGAGGAAATTGCACTGTGGGAAATGTCAGAAACAGATGGAAAAGATGGCAAGTTGTGGAGAGGGCACTAATAACAGAGGGACAAGGCACACGCTTGTCATTCAGCCATGGCTTAACATCTGAAGACAGACCAGACAGAGGTAAACAGAAGTCGTCCCTTATCAATAGGCAAGTTCATGTACTACAGGAACCAGAAATGTGAACAGGTCTGCTCAAAAGAACAAGTTAGTGCAGTTTCTCTTGGAAGGATTGGATAATCCCTTCTTCCCTCTGAACAAAGAGGAAGTAAAACAGAGCAGGTTCTCTATGCTGAATGCAACCCTTTCCTTACCAGTCTAGTTATGCAAAAAGTTGTGCAATCAATTTTAAATATGGCAAAGGTTTACCATCTACAGTATATACTTTATTCCATGAAAAATAATCCATTCTATTAAAAGGTTGGCTTCTTTCTAGAGATGTACAGAAACTACCCTTGACTGGTGACCAGCCAGTCAGAAATTAAAGAGAACAATCTCAATTAAATCAGTGAACCCACCATAACAAGTGTCACTAGGTGACAATACTCTTGCTGTGACTGAAGACGGCTCAAAAGGTAACCGTTTTTAGTACCAGTTAGCTGTTTAAATATGTTCTGACATCTCAAGCTGCAAGAGAGCATGAATACTAGCAGATAAGATGGCTGAATTAAGTTGCTCTAATTTATTCGTTTAAGCTTTCAACCTCAGTCACCTAAGCAACACACTGCATTTGAAATGTTGGCAGCCTGTTCAATGTCTCAGATTTAAAGATAAGGCTAGACATTTTGAAAAAAGAATACACACAATGAGTTTTAGTAATGCTAACTATGCCAATTGCTAACAGACGATGCTAAAGATGGTTCAAAATATTATCTTCCTTTTAATTAGTTTTGAAACCCTATTTTATAGCGATTGTCTCAGCATGACGTCTCTAGTCCTAATTTATCACCACTTACCACTAGAAAATCTCATCTCTTCCTGTGCAATTGATCTTAGAGAACCCAGAATTGGCTAAAATAGTCAGAGAAGGATCTTAGAAAAAATGACTGAAAATCAGCCGCAACATTCTGAGTCGTGCATTTTTACTTCCTACTCTTAATTTTAGATTTGAAATATATTCTGGTAAAAAGAAGGAACTGGGAGGCCATGCAGACGTTTAAGGCCTCACCCTTCTCCCTACGCACATATGGCAAGCTCTCAAGCACAAACCGAACCCATGATGTTAGCAAAACAGTCGGTTTCACTTACCAAGTGACCTGGCAACGTCATTCAACTTCTCTTGGGAGCGACTGATCAACATCATGGCGAACCCTCGACGAGCCAACTAAAGCATTTAAAAAGAAAACTTAAATCATATTCTTTAAATACAACGTCTACAGCCAGACGTGACACATACAATGTTCTTAATGTGACAGTAAGTTTTTGATGAAGAACATGGTTAATGTTATGTACATGTATGCTGTTTCCAATGGAAAAAAGTGGGTCAGCTTTAAAATAGGGGAACAGGTGAAAAGTTTAAGAGGGAAGTGATAATTTCCTTCTGAATGGGCACTGCAAATAAACAGCTTAAGACTTGTTTGAGGTGCAGGCTGCTAAAAAGTTACTAAAGTTGCTAAAATGACACTAATTAAAAAACCTGAGATCAAAAGTCACAATTTTCCCGTGATTCTCTCTTATCAGTAAGACTTTCCTATTGATTGAATGTATCAAAAAGTCCCACACTTGTTGGTGTACAGGCATATCAACCAACAGCATGCACTTTGATGCACTTTTGGGTTTAATAAAAAAAAAAAAAAAAAAAATCAGATAAAGGTGGGGATAATTTTGTAATTCCTTTGTTTTCTGCTTGACTTAAAGCCTCAACCTCCATCAAGAACTTGCAGCATATTGTTTTCCTTTTTTAAATACATCATATTAAAGACCTTAGAACTGGAGAAATAATAAAATTCTGTATTAGCAGGTCAGACCTAAACACAAACGTTTATTGTAAGAAAAGGTTGGATTGGTGCATCTCTACAAGCAACTGTTTAATGTGGGTTTTTTCCATTAAGATCATGTGCTGGGTACGCAAGTTTGTGTTAAAGTGTGCACGCATGTAAATAGGTCTGTACAAATTCTCCCCTATTGTTACCTATAAGTGAACATTGTATGTGCATGAGTCACAGACTTTCCAAGTAAGGAAAAACGAGCAGAGAGCTTTACCTCCTCCGCGTAGGATTTCCCGATGCCATCTGTGGCTCCTGTCACAACTGGGGAGAAACAGAGGAAAACTATAAATAGGAGGTCAAGGTAAGTTAATGTTGGCAAGCGAACAGCAGGGCTTTAGTCAAGAAGACTTTAAATGTATGAGTAAGTGAAGGTCTCAAAGCTGGGACTGAAATAATTCTGGTCAAAGTGGGAAAATATAATCTAACAGTTAAAATGACTCAGTCACGATTCAATGAAAAAAAAAAAACTCAGACCTTCTTCTGGCTTAGGCACTGAAATCAAATCTTTGTTTGGAAAGTTATGACACAGTCGCATCAGGTTTGACCACTTGCATAAGTCAACGCCCTGATATGGAGTTAAGCCAGAGGTTCTAACAGTGCAAAAAGACATTGCAAGATCAGTTGAACACACCCTGCAACAAAACTCGTCAGCTATTAGGGAAGGCACACAACAGGCAATACAAGGACAGGTCTTTCCTTCAACCAAATAAAAATAATCAGCACAGTTTTACAACGCATACATCACAGGGAAAGTGGTGTGGATATAAAAACAAATGAGAACCTCTTACATTAATGCCAGATACCATGCTTATTTTTATGTAATTGTAGTGTGCATGGCTGAAGACACTCCCTAGTTCAGAAATCGAGTGGAGCACAAAAAGTACTGGCAGGTAAGTGTGGTGCAGAACGGTTTGGTAAAAGCAGATGATTCTCATAAGATGGCACAAAGGCTGAGATGATGAAGCAGGAAACTGATAATTTCTTGTGTTCAGAGTGCTCCTCACTTCATCTAGCAGAATAGGCAATTTTCAAAATTGTACTGCCCATGAGCCCCTTTGAAATTGATTGAGGAGATGATAGATAAAAAAGAAGGAAGGCGACTATATGAAGAGGAGTACAGTGGTGGTCACGGAGTTTAGTGCTACTTAAAATGTATATACACAAACTGAGGTGTGTTGGAAGGGGGGGGGGAGAGATATACACACACACACAGGACTCTTGCAAAGGGCTGGGTAAAAAAAGGAAGATGACAGAGAGGGATGCAGAGAGGAGGGAGTGATGACGAACATAGAGAGGGAGAAAGGAGGGTGAAGTGGGGTAGGGAGGGATCCTAGGGGTGGCTAAAAATAGAACTGGAGCGAAGCAAGAGAACAAAAGAATGGAGGAGATATACAGAATGGAGATCAGAGCAGAGGAGAAGAGAGGGAAAAGTGAGTGAATGAGAAGGAGAGGAGCTAGAGGCACTTGCACCAATGTCAAATGGGAAAGGGAGAGCAAGACTCTCTGGTCATTTTTAAACCTCCACCCTCCCCATGTTAAGAATGAAATGCTCCATGGCAGAAAAGCCTCAATGGGCAGAGATTGTACCAAATCTGGTTGAGGCTGCAGCTGCAGGTGGAGGGGAAGGAGGCAAGGAGGAGGCCATAGCTGCTGCAATGAAAAATGGCTGGGGAGGGAGAGGGTGGTACCCCTGCCGACATGATGGGAAACAGGGTTTGTTTCATGAGCTGCAGCAATTTACAACATTGGAAAAATTTAAAGGGATGTGAATTGTTGGGGGAAAAAGTGCAACTGGAAGAAGAAGTTGTTACTTTATGAAACTCCTTCAAGGACCCAAATAAAAGAAATTCACCCAAAAGGAAAAAAAATAAATTAAAAAAAAGTCTCAATGCATTGAGCACATTCCTCCCTCATTGGACAAAACCACTTCCCCAAAAGGGAGCCAGGACAGGTATCCTTTGCTGGAATTTCTGGCTATCAGGTGAAGAAAATGTTGCTTATTTGTAATGGAACAAGAATACAACAAAATGCACGTACAACATAACCGTTTGAACCTCAGCACATACACAAAAGCCTAACATGCAGATAAAGTAATGCAGGAATGCTCTCTGACTACAAACCCGTCCAGGCTGATCTGTTTGTTTAAGATGGATATTCCTGTCAGAAATGTTACACATTTTAGGAATGCAGTTTGTAATTTTCCAAGTGTACACCTCCAACGAAGAACCTTCACTATGAACCCTTTTATACACATTAGATATGATGTCGTGTTCGTGATTTTCAGCACGGACAGAAAAATTCATCTTAAAAAAAAGGTATAAAGAACAAGACAGACATGGGCATTTATCTACAGATAGTCATTGTGCATTTAAAATATCCACCAAAAAATGATTCAAGGAACTCAAATATGTATCTGCCCATCTTTTGAAATAATCTGTCTTGTTTTACCTTTAACCCCTATTAGAGTCAAACAACGACCTTAGCAGTAGAAGAGAATTACAATGAAGTTCACATGCAGGTGATTTTGCCAGAAAAAAAAAAGGCATGATGCACATTAAGCTCAATAGTTATTACAGCCACAAGAAAAGCAATTATTAAAACTTCATATACATCTATTATTTTTATTTGTGCAACCCCCCCCCCAGTGGTGCATTAACCATTCCCCACCTGGTTCCATCTCTCCTCATGACGTACCTATGAATGGCTACACTCCTCCCATCTGTTATATAATGGTAACATTTTCTCAATAAATATTGTCCAGCAGCTGAGTCTGTCTGCACTGCATACGAGTCCTAAGAAATCCCTCACAGAGATACAAAACAGTAACAAAATCTAAAACCCAATTTTCTTACAAAATGCCTTTTCTTCATCCCACTGGGTTTTTAACATTCCCTCACGTGACCAACGCATGACATCAGTGACAAAGCACCAACGTAGCAATAAAGGCATACCTAAGCGAACTTGTGAGTGACAGCAGCACTGATGCCAACATACTGAATGTATGTTGATGGGGCACAGAATTGCTGTATGTGTGTGACGAAAGGGACTGGCCCCTGGGTCGCTCTGTCCATGTTCTGCTACCCATACCAACACGTCTGAGAAACTGGTCCATGGGTGACCTGACGGGGGCGCGTTTGCACTGCAGCTCAGCAGTGCCTGGTGTTGCACAATACATTCAGAGGTATTGACATCCCCATCTTTTTCTGTCTCCCTCCCTCCCTCAGCAGTGAAGCAGCCCCTGCCTGCAGCTTGCTCACTATTCTGAGGGTCTAAAAAAAGCAGCTAGGGAAGTAAAAATAGCAGCGCCTGCACTGGCTCATCTGGGAGCTGCCTGCCACAACACCTGAATACCAATAAGATCCCCTACCATCATGGCCACGATGCCAAGGAGGATGCTGGATCCTTAACCCTCCATGTAATGCTCCAATGCCTGCATTAGCACTGCAAGCATGGAGAAGAGGAAACCACTTACGTTAGTAAAGCTAAACGGAGAATCAGAATCCAAATCACGATTCTTAGATTATGTAACGGTGAGGAACACAATGACCGCAGCTTCACTGTTGTACCCATCCCAAAAAGAGAAAATCATCCTCCCACTTTTCACATTCATTCAAAACACACACACACATACACCTGCGGGGGAAGTCACATGGGTGATGTAAACACTGACAAAAATAAATCTTGATCAAGCCAAGAGATTAGTGAGGGAGGGTGAGGGGCAACAGAGGGGAAAACAGAACAAGTACTTCAGAGCTACTCAAGCTAGAACATGAATCTATTATGGGGATGAGAGCAATAAATAAAACATTTTTTCTAAAAGCAGTGTCCCTATTTTTTCCTCTAGTTGTTTTCGTTGTCTTAAAGTTCATTTTGACTGCTTTATGAGAGACCAAGACTTCAGCACAACTAGATTCCCTTATATTGTGTGAAACAAAGGAATTAAACGCCATCCTATATATTTTTTAGTCTCTTCAACCTGCAGCCAAAAGAAAATATTTAAAGCTAGCTACAAATAAAAACATTAAATTCCCCCCTCAATCAAATTAAAAGATCCACCTATTTGAACCCAACATACCCCTTAAGTTTATTTAGGGAGCAAATATTTGCACACTGCTCAGGGGATGTAATGTGATAGGAGCATTACCTCATAGAGATCATTCCTTTGAGAACATCCTGGAAGGTCTGGCGTCTTTCGGCAGATGATAATATCTTAAAATCTAAACCTACCACATTTTCTTCAGACAAGCTGGAACAATGCCTCTAACCATGTTGGCGGTTTAAGTTGGTGTGGGTAAACTGCATGACAAAGGGGTTATTTAATGGATGCACTTGATGCCCTTCTCATCTTTAAAAAAAAAAAAAAAAAAACTTAAGTAGGGTCATGAAATGGTTGTGAAACAGCTCTAATTAATTTCAGTGCAGCAGAATTTCAGCTACTTTTTAGGGCAAAGTCAACTAATTTGACAAATTCTGAAAACACTGATCAACAGGAACAAAATGTTCTAAAATTCCCTTTTCTATCCAAAGCTCCTTGAGGTGTGTTCCTTCAAATGTGAGGTTAAACGTGTGCTCCAAGCAACAAACCGAAGAGGTTGCCACTTTAAAGCAAAAAAAAAAAAGAAAAGGTAATTAAAGTAAAATAGACTCATGTAAGGAATTGGTCTCATCCTCATGATTTGTTCATGACATTCAGAAATTCAGTGTAACCATATATAAAACCTGAAATGGTCAGAATCCTTTTAAAGTTGCAGCAAATTTCTACCTAAAAAATGCTTATATTCTGGCTGGTGAACAAATCCCTGGGAAACGCCAGCCCTAAAAGAAATAAAACTTGCCTATACTTGTTAAAAAAACTTTTACCTACTTTGAGAGGTTAACAGGCAAACAAATATTTCAGATGGGCAAAGATAATTGCAAAAAATGAAGGATGGCACAGACATCACTTTGCCAAGAAGATTATGTGCAAAAGGGTCTAAGAAGCCCCCCATCTTCGCGTTCTCTTTACAGCACCCGTTCCGCCGACACGTGACAGTGTCTGTTCATCAGAAGAGCAGTGCACTTTCCCTCCCTCCACCCACACATACAAAAAGCACTAGAGGGAAGCACATTCACAAGGATAACAGGAGAGACCCTGCATCCACCAAGACACGCACAAGGACCGATTTCATTCACATGTGCACATTTCATTTAAAGCCCAATTCATAAAAAAAAATAAACCCTGAAAATGTTTGCCTACAGTAACATGTTCATTTGCTTAGAGGGTATATTGATGAACTTGTGCGTTACTCTAAACAGAGAACTGACCCCTGCCCATGTCACTCATGTGTTTTGCTGGTGAATGGCTGCATCCTCCTTACATAATCGAGCCATTTTCTGAATAAACTAATGTCAAAGGGAAGTAGGGGTGGAAACATATGCACACCAAATCAGGTTCTCACAAAAAGCTCCCCTCTGTCTAAATTTATTTCGCTATAATAAAGTTTTACAAGCACGCAACAGAGCAGACACTGGCGCTTGCTTACATAATATGGCAAGCTGGAGTCTAAGACTGAAGGAGGGAGTGGGGTGAGGAAGACCCAAGGAGAACTGCATATTTGACTAGAAAGCTGCATAACTGTCTACAAAAAAGATGCTTTAATAGCTATGGATGCTGCACTGTAATATTTTATTTTTGTAGAATGAATATCTGACTTGAACACTGCAGAAATAAAATGCTAAAAAAACAACAACAAAGAGCAGAAATAAAACATTTCTGTCTTAAAAAAAAAGAATCAAGCCTTTGATTAGGCTTCAGCAAAAGGGTACTTTTGGCTTACGAATCGAAGAGGAGATGCAGAGGCAGGGCAGCAGAGCGCCTGGAGAAATGGTTTTGATTCATGCTGCAATGCCCCCATTCTGCCCTTAGGAGTCCCAGCCACCTGAAAAGAACTCCAGTGAATTCCATGATCTGCCTGTGAGAGCTGCCAAGCTTCATCCAAACACAGACACCAAGGATGGTGGTATATACCTGCTCCATTTCTTAACACATTAGATTATGCTTTTTTTTTTTTTTTTTTTTAAATTGCTGCGAAGTAAACTTCCTAGTTATGGAAAAACAGTCAAACCTGTCTAACCAGGAAATGCCAGTTACCAAGCCAAGTCAGCATGATATTTCTAGAAGCAAAACTATAACAGGTAACTTTTTTTGTTGAACAGAAAGAATTAGCTGTTGATCACTGCTTATTTAGAGTGAAATACTTGATCTTATAGGAGTTTTACAACTTCAACAGCATGTTTTGTTGTAAAGGTAGAATACCTGTGTGGCTGCAGGTATGAAAACATCATTTACTTCTGTGTTGTCAAAACAAGGAATTACAGGGAGAAAACATATTGCTAGCTTCAAGAACTTGAATTCACAGAGAAGATTGATCAAATCTACATTTTTCTTAGGGCACTCATACTAAGAAAAAAATTACCTTCATACCTCAAAGGTTGGTCACAGAGTCATACCCTAAAGCAACTTCAATAACTACCGGTGCTTTATATTTCAGCTGGAAAAACATAAGCGAATAATTTCCACACAGCTGTTATAAGCCAACATTAAACTTCGCTCCTCCTTCCGCACCGAGTCTGTTAAAGGCAGAAAAGAAAAATACTAGTAAAAATATTATAGGAAAAAAGAAAGCGTATCCATGGACAATATAAAACACAGGTCAACCTGTGGTGGCTAGTGGGCTAAACTGGAAGATGCCCCCCCCCCCAAAACAAAACTCTGCTTAGGGCCTCATATAATCTTGGGTCAGCCCTGGCTGCAAGAGACTGCCATAACCCATTTTTTGTTAAAACTCGGCATGACATTTTTTCTTCTTGTGTGCCTCAAAATAAATTAAAGATCATAATATAAGCAGTGCTGTTTGTGTGAGCTAGCGATGAATTTCATTTTCATCAATTGCCCCCCTCACTCCCATGGTTCCTTGTTAACCCAAAAACTTGGCTCCACCTCCCAAATTCTACAGTGGATTAAATACAGAAATACTAAATATTCATAAAAATAGAGCTTGCGTTGACAAAATCAAAAGGAAGGTCATTTGTGTTGTGGTGGCTGAATCTCTTTACTTGAGGTGGGCCCAAAATTATAATTATTTAGAGGTGATCTGAAGCTCAGCAGTTTTGTTTCAGTAAGTTTTAAAGGGAAATTTACAAGACACGAGAAGCAGAACCCAGAGCAACACATGAATCAGACTAAAACTAAAAGCTGCAGATTTATGCAGTCACCCCACTTGCTGAATGGTCTCATCAAGAAACACAACAAAATTACCACCGCCGCCTAAACTGGCTACACCGACAGATCAGGTCCAACCTGCTGGGGAGAACAGCAGAGCTCACAAGCCCCACACAACCGCTCATCCAGTGCCATCATCAGCCGTTTGGAACCGGGGACGGACGTCAAGACTCGTCGGACTGGTGGTTACCACGGGTTTCAGGGAGTGGCATGCGGGCGCACATGTTACGTTTATGTAGAAAAGTTAGGATGAGTCAATCTCCGATAAGACTAAAGGCCAGCCCCCTGAGTCATGCCTTATTCACGAAAGGACTCTGCAGGAGCATCACAATTAACACGCATAATGAGTCCTTCTTGTTACGCAAAATGCAGGAGAGAAACCTCTTGAAAGAAGTATTGCTGCTCGTATAATATCGATCTGGCTTTCATCTTAGGGTTGGAAGAGAACGGGTTGAATCAAAATCTATAAGACCAGTGGATGACGATGAACAAGCATGATTCATCTGTGGCAGCGACATTCTCCGCATACTCCGTCAGAGTGGGGTGGTGGGGTGAGGGGGGGCATGAATTAGTCCTAAAGGCACCCTACCCTTTGCGTCACGCATTTTACTCCCTCTCATTACAGAACACAATTAAAGATTTAGCAGAAGTAAAAAGGGGCTTCGGGCTGAACTGCGTCACGTTTGTGGCGTTCAGAATGAACAGTAACCATTCAGGGATGACCCGCCTCTTTTCTTTGGTAAAAAGCAGCACAATGCCGACCTACATCCCGATGCGAAGGAGAGCGAAGGAAAAACGCGCAGCAGTCTTCGCAAGAGAGGAAAAAAGACTGGAGAAGTGGGTACTCAACCCCAATTAAGGGTGACGCTACTATAGTCTTCAATGTACAAAAAACAAATTACCACCACACATAAAAGGACTGCTACTGGATCAAACGGCTTTTCAAGGCGTCGTTCAAACTCTTATTATTGAGATTGAAGCAATAATAAGCTGTGACCAAAAACAAGATAGATCATTGATATAAACGTGAAGGGAAGCACGTGTCAAAATGATGTACTAAGACAACTTTTTAATGTGACACGTTCAAGTCAAAAGCGGCGGAAATTATGTAAATGTGGGTCACGTTTTTATATTAGGGTTACCTTTTATGAGTGGTATTTGTCCTAGGCTGAGAGCTTAGCCACATTTATAAAAGCTCTCTACAAAGCGCATAGCCTGCGCAATTTTGGCTCCTGGCTCACAATGTGGGGCACCCCTCCCGCACCTCCATTGCCCACTTTCTCCTCACACAGGCTTCTATCGTGTGTTAAAAACTGTGAGTTGGGATTCAAATTTGTTGAGAAAACTTGCAAAAAAGAAAATCGAGCAATTAGAAGACCCATATTCTAGTCAGTCAATTAACTGCTTACCTGCCCTGTGGTACCAACACAAACCTATCCTTGACGTAAGTAACAAACAAAAACCCTTCAGGATGCAGCTTTACTGAATCCGAAAGTGAAAGTTTGAGCCCCACAGTACCCCCCACTTTTGGGGCTTGTGACCGCCATGTAACTGCAGGTGGCGTGGGGGAATATTGCTTGAGAGCCGACTCACAACTGCCCATCTTTCCCGCCTCGGGGTGAGAAGCTGCCGTGTTTCTCCCATGATCCCATATCCTAAAGCCTGTTAGCAGCCTGTAGATAAGTCCCACACTCCAGACAGGCCACGGTGAACGCACCGACCCCATAGAGAGGCGTCGCGGCCCTGCTGATCATCTATTCAGTCTCCCGGTTCATGGCACTAGATTCTTCGGCGAACTCTGCGTGTGTTTTTGGTTGAGAGGAAAATGTGTTGTAAAACTGGGGGAAACCCCAATTTTTTTGGCAAATTTTTCTTAATTTCCCCAAAAACCCCAACGTTGGGGAGAGTCCCTTTAAAAGGGGGGGGTTGGGAGCCATCCCCACAACATTTCCCCCAACCCCCCCCCGAAAAAACTTGTCCTAAACCAGATTTAAAAAATTCCGCCCCCACCCCCCCTACTCATGAAACCCGGGGCAGCTTTGGCCGGGCCCCCCTAACCCCCCAAAAACTGCCTCAAACCCCGGATTTTTGGCCGTTTTCCCCGGGCAAAAACACCTCCGGAGCTTCCCCCTTCCCCTTCAAAGGTTTTTTCCCGTAAATTTAAACGGGGCTTGGGGGCTGGGGCAGGGGGCCCCGAGGGGGCCCAATTATTGGAGAAAAAAATTTTCGGCCAGCTCCCCTTTCCCGGGTTTGTGATTGGCTGCCGAAAGGAAACAAGGTTTTGGGTGGTTTCAGTAAAAATTACGAAAAAACCTTTTCGGAACCCAAACCCCTTTCGAAAAAAATCGGCCTTTTTCCACCTTTTATGAATAAAAGGTTGGGCCCCCCTTAAATTTGGGGAAAAAATGGTTTTTCCGGGATTCCCCCCCGCCCGATGGAGCGCCCCAAAATTTGGGTGAGGGGGGAAAACCCGTCTGTTTTTAAAAGGTTTAGCTAAGGGATTACTCCTTCAAAATTTTTGGTATTCTGCCCTTTCCTTTGCAAATGCTTATAATTACCAAAAAAAAAAATTTAAAAAAAGGTGGGGAAAGTAAGCATCCTGGAATTTTAGAAATTTTAAAAATGATGTTTGCCGTTTTTTAGATCCCAAATCCTGCTGCTCCCAAGTTATTGGTTTTGAAAATTTCACAGCGATAAAAAAATACAAAAAACCCCGCCCCAAAACAAAAATCCCCAAACCCTTTTCCATCAAAGCCCCTCGCGAATTTTCCCCCATTTGTTAAAAATTCCCCCAAACCAAAAAATTGAATGGGGTGTGGGGGTGGGTGTTGGGGGTGTGTGTGGGGTGTGTGTTGGTGGGGTTTCATAAAAAAAATTAGGCATGCTTAAATTTTTTCCCTCGCTTTTATTTCACAGTGGGTTTTAAAAATTTCCCCCGCACACGTTCTCATTTTGAAAAAAATGCGGATGTTTTTTTCAAACAAACAGGCTGTCATCAAAATTATTTTTCTTAAAAAAAAAAATGGCCGGACTGTGAAAAGGGGGTTTTTTTCAAAAATGCTCTTTTTTTTTTTTTTTTTTGCATTTTTCCCTCCACAGCTCACCCGAAACCGCCTGTAAGGGCCCCATACTCCCCGGGCTTTCTCCCCATCCATGGACCCACACAGGCAAACCAAACACAAAAAAAACAGGCATACCAAGGCTCTGGGGCTCCAAGCAAAACCCTGCCCAGTTTTACTCTGCAGGGGGGAGAGTAAAAAATGGGTCTGCATCCTAAAATTCTTGGGGCCGGTGTTCGCAAAAATTGACACAAGGCTGGGGGATCCGAGAGGAAGGAGCTGCAATTGGTAAAACATTTTTAAACCATTTATTTAATAAAATACAAAAAAATTGTCTCTATGTCATTGAAAAAAATACATATCTGAATAAATGTCATCTTTCATATAAATAATTGATGGCACAGGAGTATTCATGGAATAAAAACTTACAGGTTTAAAAAAAAAAAACGTTTTTTACACATTAATCAAAAAATTTTAAACATGTAAAACATAGCATATGCACAAATATACAGTTATGATTATGAAGCGAAACCAACAAAAAAAACGTGTTTGGCAAGAGAGGGGAAATACATAAATTTTTTAAATCCACCCATCATCATCTTTAAAAATTTATTTTTTAAATAGTCCCACACAATGACCTGCAGAGATTTACCATGAAACACACACACACGCCCCACACACACACCCCACACCTATAAGACTTAAAGGGAGTCCAAAATTCAGATCAGTGCAAAAATTGGCTGCCAAACAGCTGTAAAAAGCAACCAAAAAAAAAACATATTTAATACTGTTAGTTTTTCGCAATACCCCTTTACAAAAACTATACACAGATGCATACAAGTTCATTTGCACCCCACAAAGATGTGTAAAACGACTTAAAACTAAAAATTAACCCTTTTTTTAATTTTTTTTTGAAAAATCCGCCTTTAATTTGAACAAATTTAATATGTTAAGAATTCTTTTTAACAACATCTCTAGTGGCACAATCATTGCTCCCCTATTCCTTTAATATAATTATAACTACAGCATTTCTTTCAAATGTTTCCAAGGAACTTCTAACTAACAATCCATGACTTCCTGATTTCCTGGGGTGTAAATGTGACACCCCTATTTCTCTTGACAGCTCCTCAAAATGGGAAAGACAATAAAACATGCATTTCACATACATGAAAATTGTGTTCATATCAAAGGTTAGCAAATGGCTATAAGACATACTCAATCAAACATGATAATATGTATATTCAGAGCTAAAATTAAAATGTTTAACACAACTGCAACTGTGACAAACTGGACCAGCACCCTTAATAATCTAGCCAGCACAAACAGTGAGCAGGATGGTAAGGGAGGTAAAATCAACATACAAATATCATTGTTATTGTTAGGGAACCACAGCAAAGAGTGGCACCATGCAGCCACCAAGTCTGTATAGTAGCCAGTAGACAGCATCTACGTGCTAACCGGTGGACAGCCTCTTGTGTCCTACCTTCACAAATAAAAACATGGAGTTTGCTAAAACCTGCTGATACTTTAACTGGAACTACGTGCTTTGGTTAGATGAGAATAACACTGACATTATCAGCAACAAAGACCCTAGGCGGGCTCGGTGGGAAACAATAGAGGTTGGGGGAGCTGAAGAGAAGAGATTATCAGGGTTCTGGATAATCTAGAGGAATTGTACAAAGACCTCCATACCTGTGAGTTACTGTCCTACAGGCTGACGGTTATTCTAACAGCAGGTTTAAAAACAATTTCACTATTTCACTAAAATAATTATTTTTTAACATGGGTTTTTTTTTTTCATCACTAAATACATTTACTTAGATTACAGGGTGATTACATAAGTTTTATCACTGTATTCGATTTTTAGGGTCGGATTATGTTGATGTAATAAACAAGTGTGACAGCTGGAAGACCCCAAACACGCAGAGACAGATGTTAGACGCTGCACCTTCGCATTTTAGAGGATCCATTATTCAGCTTACTTTTAATTTTAAAAGTATTTTATAATAATAAACAAAATGGCAACCTTGAAGGTGCGTAAAGCGCACTCCTGTGGTATCGATTGCAACAAGAAAACACACACAGACACTCACCCCCACCCCCAGCATCTCTCTTAAATTGAAAGCTTTTGTTAAGTTTCTGGCCCCTTCTCTTTACCACACACTTCCACAGAATCCGTGCTGACCCAACTCTCTCTCTCTCTCTCATACCCCCCACACACACACCTATTCCTCCTGTCCAGGCTGACAGCGCCCACCCAGCGCACCGCGGGACTCGGGTCTCCTCACACATTCACTTTAGCATCTCATATGTTATCAACTGAGCTTTATGTAGTTTAGATTTAATTGTAACATTTTCCGACATAAACACGTGTACATTTTTACACGCTGAAATAGCTTTCCCAGCAACTTTTTTTTTCTTTAAAAATTGCTACAATTGGATTAGACAGTATAGTTGGCATTTAAGCATCACAGGATTTGCCATGATTTAAACAGATGTTAAGATTTCATATTTTCCTTCTAATTGACTTTCCCCTTTGTGTGTTGCTGTCCTGCTCGGTGTTGCTGAAACGCACATTTCAGGGCAGCAGGAGGAAGGACAGTGGAGCAATAAAGCCCCGAATCCCCCACCCCACTATTAACGTTCAGTCAGAGCAGACAGGCTTTTCTGTGCGCTTTTTGTTTTGCACGTTGTACTATAATTGCACATTCAGGAACACAATAACCGACAGATACTCAAAGTTGAACTTGTCATGGCCAAATGGGCAGACAACAAATGGGCGGAAACACTACCTCGTTGCACGTTTATAGTTCTGGTCCTTTAGGTTTTACACGAGCAGAGCTCCATCAAAGGTGCATGAAAAGTTTATTTGTTTCTGACCTGCGCAGGAGTTTCCTAAACTGTCCAAGAATCAGACACGCAGCTGGGACGCTCCCGCTGCGTCCTTTACACACAAGAGCCCCCTCCCAGTGAATACAAGGTCTTCACATGTTTACTTAATTTGTGCCACACCTCGATAGGTTCAGAAAAAATAAGCTTCCCAGAGCAAGAAATGCAACATTTACACACAGCACATGGTTGGTTTTATGGCGAACACTGAGGAGCCTCAACTTTCCTTTCAGAACCCTGAAAAGCTGGCTTTACTCGGCTCACTAACAGGCTGACAAACGAAGCAAGCTGAGCACTTCCTCTCTGGAAAAGGACAGTAAACTTACACAGACTCAAGCATCACATGTTCTGATTTACGTACCTTCCGTCACTTTTCATCCGACAGAGAACAGCGATGTCCCAGCTATTTCACCTGTGGACACACACAGCCGAGCAGAGATCAGTCTTAATTATTTTGCTAAGGAATAGTAAAAAGAAGCGTCTATAACTGTTTTTTTAACCTTTAACATTTTTCAGAAATTAGCTACAAAGACAGATATGTATGCATCTAGTAGTTTCTGAGAGCTACAGATTGATTAAAATAGGTGCGCTTTTAATTCTAAGGATCTAACAGCCTAAATATACAAATCTTTATATGATCCAACTCAAAAGTACACAGGGTGAGAGACATTTACCCATATTTATTTATGTATAAGAAATTCAAATATTAATTACTCATAGGTTCATGTCTACAAATTAAATCACCAATCCAATAAAATGTGATTTTTCAGATAGGTTAATCTGAAAAGTATGTGTTTTTTTCTTTCACTATAGGGTGTTTGAAATTTATCCAACCAGCCATACATTTCGGTTAATTATTTTTATCTGACCTGACAATCAAAACCACTGGATACACACCTACTCTGTGTGTGTTTAGTCCAGCCTGAGGAGTCAGAGCTGAGTGTGCAGCTGCGCAGCATGATGAGATGCAGGCCATTTCTCCCTGTGCTTCTTCCTGGAAGAAACACAAAGAGTTGTCAGGTTAAACACGGTGGCTTTTTGCAGCACAAGCACACACTGAGGAGAAAAACTGTGCTGATCTCCAGAGGTACAGCAACTCATTAACACACACACACTCACAATGGCTCACTCTGGGCACTCTTCTCACACTTTCACATGTAGATTCTTCATGTCTGTAAATTCCTACACAAGCAGCACTATTAAGAAGCTGAAAACCAACTAATGCGAAGCCTCCTGACCTTGTATAAACATCATACACAAGCCTGTAAACTCATTTGTCCTAAACAGGAAATCAATTAGAATATTTATAGATCCAAGCAGTTATTTTGGAGGGGGGCATGCTCTGTAAAAGTTACAATCAAATCATTCATCCATCGTGCTTTTTTTTTTTCTTTTTGACTGCCACGAATGTCTTGTCAAAGATAACAGTTTGACCATGCTATATTTTTATGTGATTACATTGTTAAATAAATATTTACATAACCAGAAGGAACATGTAAAACAGGGATGTCAAACTCCAGTCCTCAAGGGCTGGTGTCCTCAAGCTTTTAGATGTGTCGCTGGTCCAACACACCTGAATCTATGGCCAAATCAGGTGTGTTGAAACAGAGGTACATCTAAAGGTTGCAGGACACTGGCCCTCGAGGACTGGAGTTTGACACATTTGATGTAAAACAAAGGATTACCAAAATAAAAGCTGCATTCTACAGACTCTTAAATATATTTTTTAGACCTGCATCTTCCTGACAGCTTTCTGCAATTGTGCCCGCCTCATATCTACCGCTGACACTAAATTACCTTAATAGAAACATGTCTCAGAATGGTTTGTGTGGTTCAAACAGACCATGCTCTGCTTTGCAAAAGATACGTACCAAAAAGACTTTTTTAAAATAAACTTTGTGCAGGAATTCTGAAAGGAAAAGCAGATTTTTCTAGCTGCGCCTACATTGGTAACTGAGCATGCACAAAAAACTGACAGCGTGACCACTAAACCAGTTTCTGTTTTAAACCTTAGATGTTTGATGTTTTGAGATTTCTTCCATGTCTCTGTTTTCTTCATTTCCATGTTTTGCCATTTTAGTTCATTCCTTTACATACTTATTTCTTAGTTCATTCTTGTGTTCTTTGCACATTTTCTGTTAGACCTTCCTAGGGTTTTTATAATCTCTTTCCTGTTCCTGTGTGTTAATCATTCTCCTTCGGCCTCGCCTTCCTGCCTAAATTCTTTTCAGCTGTTTTTCATTCTCACTTGATTGCTCTCACCTGCTTGCCATGTCTTTTCTCCTCACTTTCCCCTGTATAAAAGCTCTTCGGTTTTCATATCACACTGCTGGATTCTTCTGTTCTCTGCTCTAAAGAGTCTCTCTAGATACTTTTTAACTCTCCTGATGATGCAGTTTGAAAATATCTTGCTGCCTGGGCTCCTCCGCACTGCTGGTTTAAATGTCTCTATTAGACAGGTAACAAAAAATGGTGACGACAGAAAAATATAAATTGACCCAAATCTGGTATCTAGTTAGCCATTTCCATCAGTAAAGTGACAACCATACCTAACAGTGAAGGGGAAGGGAGGGCTTTTCCA
Organism: Crenichthys baileyi; assembly: GCA_036173005.1. Classification (NCBI taxonomy): domain Eukaryota; kingdom Metazoa; phylum Chordata; class Actinopteri; order Cyprinodontiformes; family Goodeidae; genus Crenichthys; species Crenichthys baileyi. The sequence continues at coordinate 13,908 of JAHHUM010001863.1, read as the reverse complement.
CATCAACCCCTGTTTCACACTAAACCCTCCATTAGTGTTTGTGTCCTCTAACCTCAGTGTCACTCACAGTTCAACCTAACGTCCCAGAGTTTACCGCTTGTTTAAATGTCCTTGTCCAACCATGTTTCCAAAACACATTCCTTGTATCCACATTGTACTATTATAATTATTTTAACTTTAAAGGTTTTTACTTACACAATATTTCTAAATTAAGATTAATGTTTATAAATTTTGCATTGGAAACAAATGTGGATATTGTTTTTTGACATGCTTGTTGCTTTTTACATTCAGCCCATGAGTCACGCCCATTTACCTTACCTTCCTGAGATGTGACATCAGGGGGGCAGATGGTTCCTGCTCAAACTTGACTTTCCTGGTTTCGGGTGGTGCTCGTAGAAGTAAGGCGTTGGCTCTTAGCTCACTCATCCTGCTACCTCCACCCTGTACCCATTTCTCCTTGTCTTGATCTTCTACTTTTTGTTTCATCATACTTCTTATTTTCCACTTCCTGATATACTAATAACCAAAAATAAGAAATACACACACATAAGAATCAAGAAATAGATGAGATTTTTGAACACACATAATGAAACCCATAAATGTTTGATTAGGAAAAAAGCTAAACACTAAAATTTAATCAAGCACAAATCATTGCCTGTTTTAAAACAAACTTCTCTTATCAGCCCAATTCTGAATGTGCTGTCACTTCATCATAAGATTCAACTAAGCAATGAAATAAAACATAAGAGTCACTTTACACATAAAAGTGTAACGTGCTTGAGTTTTCACAGTTTGACATCAACCTCTGCAGCATAAGGTTCCTGTGCTAACAATGCTCCAGGAGAGCTGGTCTGCCTTCAGGACTACAGTCAGCCATTTTCTCTCAGACATCAGGGAAGCTTCACTGAGGCTCAACTGCTGCTTAAAGTCTTTAATTACCAAGTTTGTTAAAAAACCAACAACATTCAGAAAACCAGACGTGAACTAAGACAGATGTAGAGCAACACAACAATAGTTTCATAAGATGCCAAGGTAGGTTTGCATCATTCTCACCCATCTCACTGAACACTAATACCTAACAAAAAGTTCAAACAAAATAGCTGGTAAGAATCTCAATATAAAACTATTTTTAGCAGGTAACCTGCTGCTGTGTTGTGTGTATTATCACAATGTCTGAGAGAACAGGACGACACCAACCTTTTTTTTTTCCATCCTTTTAAACACCAAAATGTTTCCCCCTTTCCAACAAATCAGATTTTAAGCCTCAGAGATCCCTTACACCCTGCTCAGGTTCAGTCCACCCTTTCATTCTGTCATAGTTTATTGTTGCTACTGGTGTTTCCACAACTTACCTACCTAAAGTCCTGTTTCATCAGCCTGTGACTGCAATCGCAAACTGCTGCATCTGAGGACACACACAACCAAACTGAGCCAAACTGTATTTCCAGTCGAAAAACAGCATCTCTCATTGCCTCACACCCTTTATCTAATGTGTACTTGAATGATTTTTCGAGTTCTGGTTTCAGCAGGAAATATACATACATAATATATATAATATATATATATATTTTTATATATATATTATATATATATATTATATTATATATATATATATATATATATATATATATATATATATTGTATATATATAACATACAAAAGGCACTTCAGGGTATTTTTTAGCTTGTAGTTATTAACATGTTTAAAAGAAGCCAGAATCAAAGTAGAGTGTATGTTCAAATTTAAATGATCAGTAACATTAATTTGTTCAACTTTATTTGTGTACCGCAGATACAGAACTTTTACTCAGTGTCTTTGTTATGACACAAAATGCACCTCTATACACACACACACACACACACATCCTCACACAGCATGACTCTACCTGTGGGTTTTACTTTTTACAACCTATGTTATACCTGGAGAATTAAACCCTTTTCTGCAAACTGCAAAGGTCTTGTCACATAAGGAAAAAAAAAAGAAATCACCTCACTTGTTGAAAATAGCTGAAACTTAAAACAAAGTTTCACAAGGAATAATTTGAGGGGGTGTTGTTGTCTTAATTTGTTGTTTTAAACCGAAAGCTGAAATATTTCTAGCATAAAAACTGTTTTCTCTCTCATATGAATGTGGAACAGGTGAAGAATTGTTACATTTACAATTCATGCACATCTGGGTTTTGCAAGTTAAATTTACCTCCACATGGTTTTCAGGCACAACTGAAATCCATCATTCTGCAATGGGAAAACTGCTATATTATCTTAAAATATTATATAAATGAATTGCAGAGTTAGTTAAATTTTTCTGTTTTTTTAGCTCCTGATTTTGTTAAGAACACTCACACACATTCAGATATTAAAAGTGTGTATGAGAGTCTTTAGATGTGAGTGTTTTGGGAGTTTTGTAGAGTGTTTAAATCCTTAAAATATTTTCCATTTATTTGTACACTTAACTGGGCAATAATTGCATTTTACAAACTTAATAAAAAACTGGAAAAGTATTTTTTCAGCGTGTTTGTGTGTAAGTGTACCTCCTATCACGTTTCATTTTTGCCCCGCATGTCTTTAAACATGCAGACATTGTTACACACTAATTCCTAAGATTTATCATCCTGTATGGTTCAACATTTCTGCAGAATGATATAAAATTTGAGAGCTGAGAGTTTCACTGAGCCAAGACACACACAACCGACTTTAAAAACAAGAAACATTTGTCGAACTCTCTGCTTCTTTTAGTTCATGCAACAAATTTCTTCCTAGAGGCTCACACATATCACACAGAGAAAGTCACTTACGCTCAACATCAAACCTGTGTTCAGACATTCATTTTTAACATACTGAAAGCAGCAAAAATATTTACCTCATACACACACACACACCACACACACACAAAGCTAAATCCGAATACACATGCAGAACCATGTGTCATGCAGAACTGCTAAATCTATACTCTGAGATAACTACATATTTTTTGAAGAAATTTAAAATTGTTAACAGTTGTGCACAGACGCCTACATGTCAGTGAGAGCCTGTAGCATCCGCTCCTCGCTCTACAGCAATCCCTAACATTATTTGGTCAACATGTAATGTCCCCATCAGCAGACGCACACTTCTGACAAAATATCACACATGCATGCAAGTGTCTCGCAAAAGTACTACCAGCATCTTTAACTTTCTGATAGTTTGTCAAATTACAACCACAAACATCAAGATGGTTTCATTAGGATTTTATGTGACAGACCAACACAAAGTAGTGTGTAATTGTGAAGTGGAAGGAAAAGGCATACATTGTATTCAGGCCTCCATGAGTCAATACTCCACCAGCTTTGCCCAATAAGAGAATTACATTTTTTGCCAATTCTTCCTCGCAAAACAGCTCAAACACTATCAGATTAGATAGAAAGCATCTGTGAACAGCAATTTACAAGTCTTGCCACAAACCGTCAGTTGGATTTAGGCCTGGACTTTGACTAAACCACTATACTAAATGCTCTGGCTGTATGTTAAGAATAACTGTCCTGCTGGAAGGTGAACCTTCACATCAGGATTGTCCTGTATTTAGCTCCATCCATCTTCCCATCAAGTCTGACCAGCCTCTGTGTCCCTGCCCAATAAAGGAATCCCCACAGTATGATGCTGCCACCACCAATTCCACAGTGGGGAAGGTCCGCTCAGGTAGATGTGCTCTGTAAGTTTTCTCACACAGATAGCAGTTGGGATGTAGCCCAAAAAGTTTATTTGTGGACTTTGACTAGGCCATTTTACATGAATACGCATTGATCTAAACCATTGCTCTAACAAACCTTTGAGGTCTTCACAAACAGCTGTATTTAAACTGAGATCAAATTACACACAGGTGAAAACAATTGGTCTCTTTGGATTTTATTTAGCGATATCAGATTAAAATGTCAATATTTTCTGATTTTTATTTGTAAAAACTTCTAATTTTATTTTCCTTCCACTTTACAGTTATGCTCTACATTATGTTGGACTACCATACAAAATCCCAATAAAAGACATTCAATTAACTAGATTTATCAGGTGTCTGAGAAGGGAACACGAAAAAACCTTCGACATCTAATAAGTCTACTAATGAACGTTTACTGAAAGAGTGTAACTGGGATTCAGGCTTTATTTTACCCATGATTCCAAAGCATTTTATCGGCTGTACTGATTTTATGTGAAAGTTATGGTAGTATACTGCCGGGAATCACTGGAAAAACTTTGAGGTCACGCCTTAAAATGTCTCAGAGTTCTTAAATTTAATTACAATGCAGCCTTGGGCCAGAGGATTAGTGAAAAAAAGACAGTTTCCCATTTGTAGAAACTCCATCCGTTTTGCCCTTTTTTCCATCTCGACATTTATTTAACAGATGCTGAACTGTACAACTTTCATAAAACGTTTTTTGGAAGGATTTTGGCAGGATGACAAAATTATTGTCATAATTCACAATTTTAAAATCTTTCTAATGATTTCGGAGTTTTGTGTGTAAGGAACATTGAGATTGATCCACAAATGGAAGATGTATCACTGATGCTCCTTTGTGGGAGAGCAATTATAACATCATGGTAAGGATTTACCCCTCAGATGCTGTTGCGGTTGAGGGAAGAAACACCAACATAAACATTTGGGGTAGTAGAGTCTCCCCAAATATTTCCTAAAGGTCCTCTGATGATCTAGTTTGAGAGCAACTCAGCTGGACTTAAATTCACACCTAAATTCTCACCTAAAATGCAGCTAGAATTAAAAAAAATCTTCCTCCAGCAGTTTTATACATTTATAAAATCCACCACATCACATAATATCAGGGCCACACTGAACTGTCTAAACTGAATTTACTAAATCGGCTGTTTTTTATAAACTGAGAGATCCTGACAAGGACTGAAAAGTGATTTTAAATTGGTACCAACAAATATTGAGATTGTGTAAGAAAACATTTTGTGTGTTTTGATATCTTCTTCGTTCATATTATACATGTAAACATATGTAAGTAGAAATGTAGCTCATTTACACTCAGAGGATACAGGTGTTTACCTTTCTGTACTGAGATTAGGCATCTCCCACTGGTTCCGTGTGCAGAGAGGATAGATTCATCCCAATGTTGACTGTCTCAGGTTCAGCTGCTGATGGAAACAAAGTTTTTGGCTGAGCTGAGCTCGTAAGAAATTCCAAGTCTCCTCCGTCCTCTGTGCCAGAACCAAAAACCTTTGATCCTTCTCTTTATGTCCTTCTTCTGCTTTCTTGGTGGAAATGCTGTCCGCTTTCTTCCTCTATAAGTCATCACTTGTGTCCTAAAAATGATACACACACAAACAATGATAGGTTCAGGAAAACAATGGTACATGAGGCACTATTTTGCTTTGTTTTATTTTTTTAAGTACAAGTCAACACACTATTCCACAACTATGATAGAAATTGAACAATCTCCACTAGATCTTAGGAAAACTTCTAAAGATGAGGAATTAGACGTTTAAACGTGCATGGAGGGACTTTATTAAACTGTAAAATGTTCTCTGTCAGTAGCGTTAACAAAGACAGGAGCTCTTTTTTAGTGTAACAATAGCTGAGGAGTTCCTCTGACCTACAGAGATTACCATGAAACACACACACACACACACACACACACACACACACAGACACTATATTTACTGGGTAAACAAGAACAAAAAAAAAATATGTTGAAAGAACACACATGAGAAAGAAGCAAAGGTTCATACACTAAAGGATGCAAACATTCTTCCTTAACCACAACTTTCAAATATTGAGAAAACACACTCAAACATGACCATAATCCAGTATTTTAAGAATATATAATTCACAAACAGACACTGATCGCATCTTTTTTACAAAAAAAAACTAAAGAATAAACTGAAATCACTGGGTACCATTAATATTGCCTGTGTGTGTTTGTTTGAAGCTGATCCTTTAGAATAACCTGCACTCTATGATGCTTTTATGTTTTCTCTATTTCATATAATTCTAGATTTACATGTTTTACTATTGTAGCTCTTGGTTGTGTTTCTCTGTTCTGTTTAACAGGTTCTGATACTCGCACAATAAAATAAATTTCCCACATGCTACATTTAGTCAAATTTTTATATTTATAAATGTCTAATTTTACATATTCTATTTAGCTCTGATATTATAATATCTATTGTACTGTTTTGTATTGTATTGTATTGTGTATTTTTTTAAAGAAATAAATTACCCGGTCAGTGTGTGTGTGTGTGAGAGAGAGAGAGAGAAAGAGAGAGTGTGTGTGTGTGTGTGTGTCTGAATGAGGAGTATTCCCTGTGTTTTAAGATTACATATACATGTAAGCCATCTTTGCCTTTGTATGAGTTTTTTATTATCGTGATTTTATCATTAAATTTTTTAGATGCAATAATGTTACATAAACTGAGTTCATTTTATTTTGACAGGAATATGGCAACATAAAGAATTTTTTTTTCAGATGCAAAGCTGTGGCAAGTTCTATGAAGAAAGCAGAATTTTTCATATATGTCTTGTCTGAAATAACAGTTTTCTTTTACTCTCTTTGTCTCAACATTTCCATTGTAACAGAGATCCAGGAGTGGAGCTCTGAGCCTTCAGCTGTACAGTCAGCCATTTTCTGTCAGACTGTAGCTTTTAAAATGCTTTCAGAACCAGTTTATTCATGAAAATAAGAATAATGAAATCTGTAAAATACACACAGTAAGCAATCAGCAATCAGTCACTACAAACGAACATTTTTCTTCCTGTAGTTATTTGTTGGCAGCAGCATGGCTACCCATAGAGGGGTCACATCAAAATGGCTGACTATCATTTTATTTTAAAAAGCTGCTTAAGGTGTTGATGTTTGTCTTTCAGGTGTTACTTTTTTGAGTTGAGGGAATTATACAATTAAACATGCATATTTTCACATAATATTATTTCTTTCTTTCTTTCTTTCTTTCTTTCTTTCTTTCTTTCTTTCCTTCTTTCTTTCTTTCTCACTACAATCGAAGGATTTATTTCAATTTTTTGTACACACAAAAAATTTAATTTTCTAAAATAACTGATAATTACTAGAGTTGTTCCTAAAAGCTGCACTTTGTAGCAGCACTCAACATAATCTGTGCTGAGTAGCAAAATTTCTAATGGCCTTTTATATGTTTTTCTCAATGACCTACCATCTCCAATCTATACCCTCTGCTTTACGTAATAAAAAGCTCAAAAACATGTACATGTGAACCTTGTTTTCTCTGAGCTCTGTGTTTCCCTGTTTCAAACCACTGCAGTTCAGGGACTTTAAAACTTCAAAGTAGGACAAGTTTACAAAGCTATTTTTGATTTTTGCAGTGAGTTAGTTTTAGGGATTTGCTATTAAGTAATTTTAATTCTATGCGAAAAATAACTAATTTGCCATGAAAACAGAATCTCTCCCAAATGGAAACATTTTATAAATATGAATTTCCATACTTATCTCTGCACATTTACAAACATCATGAAAGAACAACTGTCTCTGGTAAACTATAAAACACCCTAAATCCTTTCTTCCTTTCTTTCTTTCTGCCTTGTCACCTTTATTTTCTTTATTTATTTTTAACCACATAGGTATCCTTTATGAATAACGTTACAATTCTTCTAAACTTTTAAAAACCTTGAAGCTCATTGATTATTCTAACCATTCAGAATTGTACATTTTAAATGTTTACTGATAGCCAACAGATTATGATGCGATGATTCTGAATCAAACAGCACAGTGGAGAATAAAGTGACTTCTGATAATGGGCACCTTATCTGTGCTACAAAGTTGATATGTGTTTGTTTTAAATGGCCCATCAAAAAATAACTCTTAACCCAACCATGTCTGTGTGTTTGGGACCTTCTTGGTCTGGAAATATCTCTATAATGCATCCAGATATTTTCTTGCATCACAGAATTGTCCAGCCTTCCAATCATCCTGCACACCCAGCCTTTATTTCAAATCCTGCTCCATTCACTATCTTCTGACAAGAAGTCAAAGGTCTTCCTCACTTGCTTTTAGTTTTGATTTCAACTGCAAATCTACATCAGTTGTTACACAGGTTTGTCTACCTGCATGTCCTAAAATTGGTTTTAAATTGTCAAAATGTCCAAGCTACAAAGGTCATTTTTACCTCACCAAACAAGATGAATATTACCATACAAAATGGCACAAGATAAGCCAAAACAATAAAGCAAAGCTGTCTTTGGTCCATTGCGCCATATAAAACTCGGGGTTATACCAGGACTGGGTTCTAACTCTGGGACCCAGATTTAAACCAGAACAGAATCAAACTTCTTATACTCATTAATAACCTCTAAAAGGAAGTATTAAAGCAATTCACTTTATAAAAAAATAAACTATTAACATGTTATGATGTTAACTGAGGGTTGATGACTTTTGAGCTCTTTGGAATAGTTTTTGTTGGTAATTCACTAAACTACCTAAAGAAGAAATGATTTATCTCAATGAACAGGTGTCTTTGTTTTATAACAAATGCTTAGTTTTGTCATTTATTGTCTGCTTCCTCACTGTCTTCCCTCTGTCCAAGCTGCAAACTGAAGTACAGTCCTTTGCAAAATTATGAATACTCCCTCAACTGTTCCACATTTCCCATTACAACTACACACTTCGGTGTATACTATTGGGATTTATGTGATAGACTAATACAAAGTAGTGCATAGTTGTGAAGTGAAAGAACAACCCTGCACATTACCCTACACACATTGTGAGGAAACGTGGTGGTGGCAGCGTCATGTTGTGTGGATACTTCTCTTCATCAGGGACAGAAAAGCAAGTCAGAGTCAATGGGAAGGTAGATGGAACTAAATATGGGATATCTGTAAGGAAAACCTGTTAGAGGCTTTAGACTTGTGACTGGAGCTGAGGTTTAACCTAACAGCAAAATAAAAAAGTAATGGTTAGCGTGACCCAGTCAAAGTACAGACCTTAATCCAGCTTAGAATCTGAAGCAATAGTTGAAACATTCTCTTCCCAGATAATTTCTATTCAATCTGATTGAACTCGAGCTGATTCGCAATGAAGAATTGGCAAGAAAGTCCATTTTTAGACGTGCAAAGCTAGTAGAGACATATCCCAGAAGATGTGCAGCAAAAGGAAGTTTTACAAAGTATTGACTCAAGGCAGCTAAATCCATGTACACACAACACTTTCCAATTTATATTTGTGAAATATTTTGAAGACAACATAACCCTTACATTCCACTTCACATTTATGCTCTACTTTATTTTGCTTTATCACCTAAAGTCCCAATAAAAGACATTAAAGTTTGTTGTTATTGCATGACAGAACATGAACATGTTTCAGGTCTGGGAATAATTTTGCAAGGCACTGTATATCAATTAAGTTACTCCGGTGCATTATTATGAAATTATAGGTGCTGTGGAACAGCTTTACATGATGATGATCCCACAAGAAAAAGATCACATGAATCAAATGTATGTGGTTATAAACTTCTCTATATATAATATGTTTAGTTTTATATGTATAGTTTTTATCACCATTGTGTATTTTAGGGTGGAACATTCAAAGGCCAAAATTTAAAGGCCAAACAGTTTTCTTTCTTTCTCACTACAATCAAAGGATTTATTTAAATTTTTTGTACATTTCCAAGACTCTTAAATTTAAATAAAAAGACCCTCATCAACATGAGCCCAACCAGACAAAAAAAATTACATTTTCTAAAATAATTGGTAATTACTAGAGTTGTTCCTAAAAGCTGCACTTTGTAGCAGCACTCAACATAATCTGTGGTGAGAAAAAAAAACATTTATGATATGTCCAGTATCTCTATGTGTTGGAAATACATTTTTTTTAAGTATCACTAAATTTATCGGTCAGAAAACAGAAGAGAATTTAAGACTGTGCAGTTTTAACATAAGAAAATGTTGCATTGGACCACACATATTTTTCTACAATAGCAGTTTAACAAATTAGATTTCACACAGTATATACGTCGTCTAAACCCAGGCATAATGCTGCAGCATTTAACACCTCCGAGAGGGTAACTTTCCCACAGGTGCTAAGATCTGTCTATCCAATAAAAAAACTGAAAACTTACAACCCATAAACACACACAAACATTCACTAAGCACCATTGGATTATGATTTCTTTATTCCCTAAAAGTTAATGGCAATATTTCAAGGTTGCAAATTCAGATATCCTGTATACATGTAGGATCCACTGAGCTCAGTTATAGCTGGCAGAAAGTACGAATTTGGTTTGTGAGGTTCACTGGCCACATCTGTGACCAATCAGTACAAGCATCATGTAAAGGTAGAAAATGTTGTAAATGTCTGCTATTTTTCCACCAGGAACATAACTGCAGGAAATCTCAGCTGTGATGCTTATATTCTTCAGAAGTGCTGTTGAGAACTGATCATGAGTTAATACTTTTTTCTTATCACAGTAAAGAGCCTTTTAGGTAAAAATGATCATCCAGTCATGATGTAAGGGCTGTAACTCTATATTCTAGTAAAAGATTTATTTAGCTATTAAAAAACTGTTTTCTAATTAATATGAATAAGTATATTTTTTGTGTGCTACATATTTCCATATGTGACATTCACAGTTTTGATGCCTTCAGTGACAATTTACATACAATGTAAACAGTCATAAACATAAAGAAAACCATTAAATGAGAAAGTGGTTCTAAGGTGTTTCTTAAACTTGCCATCCGGTTGTATTTTCACTTTCTGTAGAAAATATTTTCCTTTGGTTACAGTATTTTAACCTTAGTGCAATAAACTAAAAGGAGAAAATTCGAAACTGGTTTATTTAAGGTTTCTTCTTCATTAACAGTAATCAGAAATGTTGTAGCGTTAAAAGGTTAAAAAGGGATAAAAACATTGCACTGAACATAACTCATGAGTAAGAAAATGTTTCATTTTAAGTTATTGATACATTTTATGGCTTTGTAAAATCATGATGTTCAGTCTGGTCATTTGAGTTAATCTTAAAAAACAGAAAAATAAAACAGGCAAAAATGTTGAAGAATGTGTCGGATTGTGTTTATTAATTCTTCAATTAACGTGTGTGTGTGTGTGTGTGTGTGTGTGTGAGGAGACAAAAGTGTGAGCGTGAGTCAGTGAGTGTCAGTACGAGTGCGTCAGAGCTTGAGTGAGAATTTACTTGCAAACATGTTGGTTTCTGACATATGCAAGGATGCATGTGCAATTAAACAGTTCATAGACCAGTTTGTGATCTCAATTCACTAATCTAAAGAATAAATAAAAACAATAAACAAAATAGAAGGCGGTCCATGATTTATTCCACTGTTTTCAGTTAATTTGGCTCATCAAAATTAGCTGCAAAATAGAAAACAGAAGTATCAATTGTCATATTTGTAATTGTAAATAAGTACACAATAAATTGCCCATTTAAGAAAACTTTATGATGCAATATTATTAAAAAAAGACAAGTAATAATCACTTAACAAAAAAACAAATGTTGAAATTTCTTTTTTTTAACTGTGCATATATTAACACCTCTGCATCTTAAAAGACATTACTTACCTACATCTATGCAGGTAGTCAAGAAACCCTTAAAAAACACTGCTACAAAGTTGGAATGTCAAAAAGCACACTGTTAAAAATTTCAAAGTCAATTGAAAAATCCCCCTTTTATCACATAAAGTGTCCATTTCACTGTAAAACCTGCCAAACCTAAGATTAAAATTCATTATATTTCACTTGGCAATGTAAAAATATTTTTAAAAAAAACAACTGGAGCCTATATAATATCAAAAATATAAGAGATTTCTTGTAAGCTATAAATGACTAAATGTTTTTATATTTTAAACAATAAAAGAATAAGAAGCATCAGATATTTAAGGCTTGATTTGTATAAAACTGACTTTAAACATAGAATAAATTGAAACATTTGTTTTGTTTGCACTTTTCAGCTTATCATAATTTATTTCTATGAAGAAGTCAAATGTGACATTAAAACCACTGCTCATGTAAAGAAATCCTATTTGTTAAATTAAAGTAAGAAAGCACAGTTAAGCTAAAGATATTCGTCCCTGGCAGATTTAGAATTTACAATGGTCTTCATTCAACCAAGGAACTTGTTTCTGATAGGAAGTGAGACAGGCATCTTCCAAAAGATAACGAAACAGTGTAAGGGGCGTATTAAATTTGCAAGCAATAATTTATCTGTTTTTATTTACATTTTATTTGAAAGATATATTATGCAAAAGATTAGATATAAAATCAAAAGGAAAATCTTTATTTCTTATAATTGCTGACCAGCTTAATGTATGTTTCCCCTGATAATCTGAAGATTTATGTTTGGTGATGAGCTCCAAGTCTTTCAGGTTGTAGGACCTCCATGCCATGACCCTGATCTTTAGCTCCCTGCACAGATTCAAGTCAGGGCTGTAACTGACTGGAGTCGAGCAGGACAATTGCAAAATGTCAATGTTATCCCTTGTCAGAAGAAACGTGTTAGTAAAAAATAAAAAAATTACTTCATCAGCTAGAGATGTGAATAATTTTGGGCTTAGGTGTGTTTAACTGTAGTGCACACAAATTAAAATGCTTTAAATGAATTATGCTACATGAGTGCATGACCCAACACAAGGAACTCAATAAGATCTTTACAAAATAATATACTATTTTAATATGTCTAATGATGCAATACATGTAGCAAGTTAATAAAAACCAAATGTGTTCAGAGGAGAGGGGTTCTTCTCAGATATATTTTACATAAAGTTGAAAAGCTAAATGCAAAAACGAAATGTGTCAGTAAAGCCCTGTGGATAAAAACAGTAGAACTTGAAAAGTTGTTAGATGGCCGAAGAAAACACACAAATGGGTAAAAACAAAATAAAGTGTTGTTTCTATTAAATAGAATGGAGAGAAGAAATCCAACAGATAAAAACAAGGAACAGTTTACATTTTGTCAGTGTGATTTGCTGGGATTTTATGAAAGACCAACACACCAGAACATAATTGTGAAGTAGAAGTAAATCGATGTGCAGTTTCCAAGTCTGGTGTGCATTGTATCCAGTCTCCTTTACTCTGATACTTACAAATAAATTCTAGTGCAACCAATTGCTTTTAGAAGTTACGTAATTAGTTGAAGCTGGCCTTTATGGAAGAATTGCAAGAAAAAAGCAGCTGTTGAAGGAAATCCATAACAAATCCATTTGCAGTTTACCACAATCCGTGTAGGGAACACAGCAAACATGTGGAAGAAGGTGTTCTGGTCGGGGGGGGGAATTTTTGGCTTTCATGCAAAACATAATGTATGGTGGAAAACTTACAGTGCACCTTGGTGAACACGTGTTTCCTTAAGGGGGTGGTGGTATCATACAGGGATCTAAACCAAAAACATATTCAGGTTTTAGAACGGCCCAGTGAAAGTCCAGACTTAAATCCAACCGACGATCTGTGATGAGACTTGAAAATTAATGTTTGCAGATGTTCTCCTCCCAACCTGGCTGAGCTTGAGAAATTTTACAAAAAAGAATGTGCAAAAATTTCAATGTGCAAATGTGGTGGAGACATAAGAGACATAGCTTTCACTGCAGCAAAAGCTGGTTCTACAGAGAATAAAGATGCTCCCCAAAATATTTAGCTTTATTTGTTTTTTTCTTCCACTTCACAATTATGCACTTCTTTGTGTTGGTCTGTTACATATAAATCCTAACAAAATATACTGAGGTTTACAACAATGTGACATAAAGTGAAAGTGCTCAATACTTTTGCAAGCAATTGTATAACTGAACCACAGTGGACAGAGTGGTGTAGACCAACTTCAGTATTACTATCCAGTCCAGACCAATAAAAGCCATTATTATTCAGAAATTCTGGACAATGACTCAATTTGCCTTTAATAAGCTGGAAGGCGGAGCTTTTCTTGCAGTAAATAATTTCTGCTGTATTGCAAAAAA